>JAGHMJ010001228.1:0-68917 GCA_018749465.1 Paracanthobrama guichenoti
GATGAAAACACAATGAATGTAATTATCATTGCTGAAAAATAAAGCAAAAAGATGACAACAAACAACAATGAAAACAAATAAATCCAGTACACAAGAGTTAGTTGTTAGGTGCCAGCAGTCGACACAAACAATGACACTCAAAACTGTCCTGTTACTATAGCCACTACAACAGCCGTAGTTTCTGGGTTAAATATAAAGCAAAACCAATGTTACTCAGAGTACAACGCAAACTCTGCATCCTTTTCAGGCCTCCTGTTTTGGTCTCTCTCCAGAATGATATGAGATGAGATATGATATGATATGAGTATGATATGATATGATATGATATGATATGATGTGATATGATATGATATGATTTTTATGATGATGGGATTGGGTCAAGAGTTTAGGTTTTTGTTTGTTTGATTTTTCAATAGAAACAGACTAGTTCTTGTTATGTTAAGTGCTACTGACACCCAGAGTACACAAGGTGGGTGGATTCATGTGTACTCTAGTCTTCAATGTCACATGATCCTTCATAAATGACTTGGGCTATGCTGAGACATGAAGCATCTTTGACACTGACAGTTAACAGGCTACAAAAACATTAAAAAGTGTTTGATTGCGCTTAAAGTGAATGCATACAATTAAAAACAATTCATTTGATTGTGACTGTTTCAGACACCTCATCAGGACTTAGACCACACTCTCCATTGGCAACAGTGGACATGAAACCCAGTAGAGATCAACAATCAATGCTATCTAAAAAGGTTCCAAAAAGATGAAAAAGAAGAAACTATTTAAAAGCTGCATACAAACAATGTCTCAGTGAGTTCACTTTTATGTTCAAACCAACCTGAAATTGGTATTATGATGCATTTGCTGATCGAAATACAAGTGGATGAGGAGGACACATTCCGTTTATATACCTGATGTTCAAATCCGCTCTTTTTAAATAATCAAACCAAACTTGGCCCACACAAAGTTTAGTCCTGTCTGGCAAGGCACATATAATGTTTGTAGGCACTCAGGTCAGGTAGGCAGATTTTTTGCCTTCATGACGATCGCTCCTGTATCTCCCCCAGTTGTAAGTTGCTTTACAAAAGCATCACAAATGAATAAATGTAAATGTAGATGTGATAATCTACTGCTGTATTTCCAGGAATCATGTTAAAGAAGAGTGAAAAGGCTTTTTTGTTTTTTTGTTTTTCAGTACATTGAATGGGATCTCTGAATACAGCTGATGTGGAGTATTTCTTCCACTGCATGTTTGCATTTATTGCAAAAACGCATAGAGCTGTGATTTTAGGTGTTGTATGCTTGTCATCTAAAATGCAGTTGTTTACATAATTTTATCATGGATCATATAATTCACAAATGCAAGTCATCTTTTACATAAACAGGATTGTGGCTGGGGTAATATCTTGTAAAACCAAAGCAATCATTCCTAAAAACAAGGATCCTATTCTTACTCATTGAGCTGGGAGTGTGTATAGATCTGCATATGCTAGTTTTTAATTTGAACTCCTGAGTAAGAGCTGTTATAAAGACATTTATTCAGGCTTGGTTGTGTGATTGAGCCTGACTATTGAGTACAGGAATGTTTTTCATTACTAGAGGAGAATTATTAACATTGAGCACATCCATCTGTTTCTGTGAAGAAGAATCAAGAAATTTACAAATTTGTAATATGTTAGACTTAATTATCTCCCCAGATCAAAGCTGTAATTAATCCAGTTCCCCAGTGTCACATGATCCTTCAGAAATCATTCTAATACTTTTAATGATAACATGTAATTTTATGTGACTTCTCTAAATTAGAGTACTAGGAAGTTTTAATTAGATTCCTTTCCAGTCATTTATTGATGGTTCACTTTGTCTTTTCTGTGCTAAACAACTCTGACCCAGAAACTAGCAATCTTTTGACATGTGTGCATTTCCTGAGGCCGAGCTCAAAGACAAAGAGATGTCTAAGGTCATCTAAGACTTTATTGGAGAAGAAAGGAGGAGTAGGGGCTGTAAAAATGGAAATTCGGCAGCAAGGTGAGGCTTAAGAGCCTGGGTGCACTACCAGGTTGTGGTGCATTAGAACTTATCCAATCAAGAATGATCAGAGGCTGCACAACACAAAGAGTCCATCTGAATAACTCAACAGAGATCGAGACCACTGTGACCAGGCACATTTTCCAGCCCTCAACCTGGGTCCAACCTGGGTGAGGCTGCAGCAAATTGGTAGCTTCTTTTCCTATTTGTAGTGAGATATAAATTGTGGGGTCTTCTGCTGTTGCAGCCCATCCCCAAGGTTGTGCGTATGTGGCTTACAAAATGCTTTGCTGCATACCACAATGAGTGGTTATTTGTCAAAGCTGCCTCTATCAGCTTGGAGTTCAGGAGATTGTCTTGACCAGACCACACTCTAAATGCATTGGAAGCAACTGCCATGTGATTGGTTGATTAGATAATTGATTAATGAGAAATTGAACGTGTTCCTAATAATCATTTAGGTGAGTGCATGTGTGTGTGTGTGTATGTGTATATATATATATATATATATATATATATCATTGTAATGGAAATGGAATATAATTACTGTTCAAAATTTGTGTACTAAGTTTTTTTTTATGCATGTACGCTTACTGTTTAAAAAGAGTTAGTAGTCGAGAGGACAACATGTGACCTTATATTCAGAGCTTTTTTATTGTCCTCAAATTCTCAATCAATGTAGTTTATACATTTTAAGTCACAGGTAAATTTATTATCAATAGTTATCTTAATTTTGTCTTGCAGAAAGACGTGACCCACCTAAAGGTAAGTCGTTAATTTGTCTAGACTAAATTTCTACATGCAGGACTGACAAAAGTTTACTACAAATGTTTTTTATGTCTGCAGATTCTTCTTTGGCTATGCTAGTATTTATGAACATATGTTGAATAACTCAGATTGAATCTGTGCAAAAGAATGGTCAGGAACATTTTACTGAAAGAAAATAAATGCTGCTATAGGCATGTTTGAACTTTATTATTGGTAAATATTATTTATTGGGATATTGTCAAGTAATAAAAGAGTATTTATTCATCTAAATGTGCTATTTGTTATTAAAATATTGGTGTCAATAAATTTTCTGACCAAATGCTATGGCAGATCTAATTATCATCATATACATATGATCAACCATTTACTAAGCTTTTTACTTGCTAGAGCTATAATCTTATAATCTCTGGATACTACTGGCCTGGCGCAGGCCATTCGTGTTTTATATTATTGGCATTCTGGCAGCTAGCTTGCTACTGTTTGCTTAATCAAATCTATTCAGCAGTATCACTAACTACAGACCGTTTAGCCAGTGTTATGTATTTAGATGGAGATATGAAGAGAGAATAATTAGTTCATCACTCATCATGTCATACATAAATTAGTTATCTTAATGAAAACGGGAAGCAAATGAGTGGGGCGTGGCCAATCTGTACCGTCAATCGAGAGAGTGACCAATAGAAAAGGTTATCTCATCTTGGTGGGTAAATGAGCTTTTAATACAAAAAAAAAAAAAAGGACAGCAGGAAAAAAGAGAGCAAAATTTGTGATTTTTTTGATGAAGTGTTGAAGTGCACAAAGATTTACAAATTTTGTTAATTTCTTTATTTTTCTAAATATTACTTTTTGCAATGTTTTTCTAGTGATTTTTTTCGTCTATCCATAGATGGTAAGGTAGTGGATTGTACTTCATGTCACTTGCTGATTTGCTGACTTTTCTTACACTCAACCCACCCTGAAACTTAATGCATACCACCACACCTGTCCCTAACCCTACTCCTTAAACTTACCCATACCACCACACCTGTCCCTAACCCACCCCAAAATCCTACCACACCACCACACCTGTCCCTAATCCCACCCTTAAACTTACCCATACCCACTCACACCTGTCCCTAACTCCACCCATAACCACATCCCACCACACCTGTCCCTAACCCTACCCTTAAACTCTACCCACACCACCAAGCACCTGTCCCTAACTCCTCCCCTAACTTCTACCCCATCCCACCACACCTGTCCCTAACCCTACCCTAAACTTACCTGCAGCTCACCACACCTGTCCCTAATCCTTACTCCTAAACTTACCCACACCACCACACCTGTCCCTAACCCCACCCTTTAAACCTACCCATCCCACCACACCTGTCCTAAACCCACCCTTAAACTTACCCATACCACCACACCTGTCCCTAACTTTACCCCTTTAAACTTACCCATACCACCACACCTGTCCCTAACTTTACCCTTTAAATCCTACCCATACCACACCACACCTGTCCCTAACCCTACCCTTGAATCACACCTTGCTCACCACACCTCTCCCAACCTCACCTTAAACTTCTTCCCATCCCACCACACCTGTCCCCAACCCTACCCTTAAAGCATCCATACCACCAAACCTCTCTCCCCTAACTCCTACCTCAACTTTCATTTTATCCCATCCCACCACACCTGTCCCTTAACCCTACCCTTAAACTTACCTGCATAACACCACACCTGTCCTTAACCTCACCCCTTAAACTTACCCATACCATCACACCTGTCCTAACTTTACCTGCATCCCACCCTCAATATCAGCAAAAGTGTTTTATATCACTCAAAATACATTGTACTTATTTTTTGCTGTAAGTACATAGAAGTTAAGACCACCTAATATAAAGTGGCCAGATTGCGAGATTAGCACCCGGTGACCAATACCCATCTACCTTTCACAAGTATGTGTATTATCTGCACATTGTGTATTGGAGGAAGACACAATTGTAAAGAAAATAAAATTGCATTAATAAAAGATAAACAAGAATTACTAACACAACTACTAAATGGAATAAGTAATGAATGATAAAGGAATGAAGTGGTGGCTATGCATTTTACAAAATGGCTAAGGGATTAAGCTGAGTGTGGCTATGGAAGAGTTATTAGGTTGTCTTATGGAAAGATAAATCTGTTGTTTCTTCTGAGAACTAAGGTGAAGAACTTTATTTATGCATCAAACAAATAACCGTGAAAGATTATTTGTTATTAACTAGCATCAGTTATATTATCTCTATTGTAAATTAGAAAAAATCATATACTGATAATATACAACAAATGCTACAAGGTCTCTGGAAAGAGGTTTAAGTTAAGTGACATTTACATTCCACGTGAAGGAGTGGGGCAGTCCGATGGCGATGACTTCTTCCCACTGGCTGTGCTGGGAGACAATGCAGTGGGGGAAAGGAGCTGAACTGCTTCTCAATAGCTTTTGAAGAAATTACACAAAGATCTGTGGATGCTGATCTCTGGAGCACCCAAAGTGGTCCCCAAAATCTGGAACAACGCAGAGACGAAGGAACTCTCTTTAAGTGGAAGGTTTGCTCTCCTGAGCTTAACCTTTGTTGCAAATGTATCTAGTGTGTCTTCTGCCTCTCTCTGGCCAGACACTTGTGGACTTGGTCAATCCGCTTTTGTCTCTCTGGCATGGAGACTTGGGACGTGCTGTAGTCGCTTTACTCGTCTCGCTGGACTAAAAACTCTGGAATATAGTGTTGGTTAATGTCCCTTTCCTCAGGCTGGGAGGCTCAGAACGTGGTCGGATATGGGTTGCTGCTACACAAGATGTAGACTCAGATCTGAGGATCTTTTGTTGTCTCTCTCTGGATAAACCAGGGAGGTTCAGAATGTTACAGTATCTGTTATTTTCTTCCTCATCCTTGGGCAGGACAGACTCAGAATCATGGAGTGTCTGGGTTGGAAAGGGTACCATTATCCCTTCTGATGAGGAGGAGATTGCAAATGGTGCAAGCTCCCATCTAGTAGTAAGCGATTGGCTGCTGGCACTGTGATGTGCTACAGTGTGGCCGCACCCTTCCTTTCCATGTGGGAACCTTATTTGCATAATAAACACAGTGTTGTAGAAGCATTTGAAAGTGGGGTCTTGTAAAGTCTACTTCAATGCACATTCTAATTTTCCAAACCACCACCAGAATAATTCTGGCAACACTCTAAACAAATAGACACTCAAACATGATGGAAAATATTGAACTGTCACGTGCTCTATCTTATCTGTCTACTTAACAGTTGAATCTGTAAAAGATGTTGCATTACAAATAGTTGTCACTGAGAATACTTATTTCTGAATAAGTATGAAAATGGATGTGTGTAGTTTAGAACAGTCTTGTTGTTTCCAAACATGGTTATGAATGGATTTGGATGAACTGGTTGTGGTCTTTCTTGTTTGGATAATAATTACCTGGAGGTCCTGATGAATTTTTATGGCAGTCACAGACCAGGACATTAGGATTCATCTCTAGATGGATAAAGGGCAGGAACTGGGCATGTGGACCAATGAGGAAGTCCCAATCCATCTCTGGGCTTGGTACCTCAAATCGGCCTTTCCTTTGCCATTTAAGATATGTCTCACGTGTTGTCCTCAAGCATCTTTATCTGATGGTGCTGGAGCAGTCGGTTCAGGTTAGTCTACCCAAGATCCAATCAAAATGTAGCAAACCTTTGTCCACTGTTAAAGCAGAGAAAGCTGGCCTTACAACTGGGCCCTGAAATGTGCTGTCCACTACATTTTATTTGTTTATTTATTTTATTACAAATCATTAATTTTATCTCAAACAGAAGACTTGGAAAAGCTGACAGAGGAGGGGAATATCCCTTCAAGGCAAAACCATTGTGGACCTCTAATGTGCTGCAACATCATTCAATGTTAAAACATCAATTTCTGTAGGAGGTACACAAGTAAAAGCTTAAATTGGAATATTGTCGAAGCAGCAAAATACTTATACAAAATTGGGTCTCTGAAACCTTTTTTTTTCTTTTTTCCTTTTAAATGTTTAGGCACTCCTGAGGCCCAGTGCCCAATATGCATGGTAACATTTCAGTTTCAGAAATTCAGAATTGCATGCCAGCTTTAGTGGAGTAAGGTAGGCTTTAATGGTGTAATAGTGATTCACATTAAAGCTTAAAATCACCTAAAAGCAAGTTATTCCTCAAAGACATATGGGGATCGCAGTATGATGAACTGGCCAAAATGGAAGTATTTATTCACTCTCAATGAACTTAAAATTAATTAAATTAAAGTTCTCTGTCTGCTTTTTCAATTGGAATTGGCAAATGAGGTTGATGATGATGTTTGGGTGCAGTACATTTCTTTGAATCTTTCTTTACACTATTGCTGAAGTGTTTCTAGTTAACAAAATGTGTTTAAAACCTACAGAGTATACATGAATTAATATTTATTTATTTTTTTAAACATTAGTCCAGATGGAGTGCCAGAAATACTACCGCGTGCTCTGATTTGGATCATATCTCATGGCAACTCACTATACGCATTGCTTCGGTTCAAAGCCAGTATACCGCAAAGTGCATACACCAATCAGGTGAGCAGTTTGATTGGTGACCTCACTGACAGGTGAAGGAAATAACACTGATTATCTCTTCATCACGGTGCACCTAAGCAGTGGGTGGATATATTAGTAAGACCAGCGAACATTTTATTTTAAAAGTTGATGTGTTAGAAGCATGAAAATGGTAAGCTTTGGGCATTTGAAGCTAGTTCGACGCGCTTTCAAACTCAAGAGTGCTCCAGAAGTTAATGCTGGTTCCGGAGTAGCAAGGTGTCAGAATGCACAATGCATCGCAGTTCGTTGTGATATGGCTGCGTATAGCGCAGACCAATCAGGATGCTCATGCTGACCCCTGTCCACCGCCAAAAGCGCCACAGTGGGCATTTCAGCACTGGAACATGACTCACGGTAAATGGAAGCAGTGGCCTGGTCTGATGAATCAAGTGTTCTTTTACATCATGTGGATGGCCGGAGTGCATGTGCTTTATCTTACCTGGGGAACACATGGCACCAGGATGTACTATAGGGAAGAAGCTGCACAACGGAGGCAGTGTGATGCTTTGGGCAATGTTCTGCTGAAACCTTGGGTCCCTGCATCCATGTGGATGTTACTTGACACATACCACCTACTCAAGCATTGTTGCAGACCATGTACACCCTTTCATGGAAACGGTATTCCCTGGTGGCTGTGGCCTCTTTCAGCAGGATAATGCTCCTGCCACAAAGCAAAAATGGTTCAGGGAATGGTTTGAGGAGCACAACAATAACGAGTTTGAGGTGTTGAGTTGGCCTCCGAATTCCCAGATCTCAATCCAATTCGAGCATCTGTGGATGCTGAACAAACAAGTCGGATCCATGGAGGCCCCACCTCGCAACTTATAGGACTTAAATGATCTTGGTCCTAACATCTTGGTGCAAGCCATGTACACACAGCACAATTCTCTGTGAGCCCAGTGGAGTACATGCCTCGATGGGTCAGGGGCTGTTTTCGCTGGCAGCAAAAAGGGGGACCAAATAATAATATTAGTGAAGGTGGTCAGGGTGTGAACGTTGCGCCTGATCGGTGTGTATATATACAGCTCAGAAAAACATTGAGACTATTTATTTATTTATTTATTTATATAATAATATCCAGTGAGGAGTGGATGTGATTTATTCATGCAGCAGTACAGATAAATACTACTGTTTAGGTTTAAATCTGTGTGTCAATAAGATAACACTAATATAGTCTGAAGCTGTGGAAACGTCAAAAACAGAAGCTCCCAAAATCCTTTAATAATCACCTTCCTGGGAGAGCCTAGCTGATACAGGCAATTGAGTGGTTGAATTTCTGTCCAGTGTGTAGTTTGATTTAATCTGGCGCTTTGCCAATTTCTAATACTCTAAAAATACACTGTCTGCATCTGAACAAATACTAATGATATTTCATTCTTTTTTTTTTTGATTTAGCTATGGTTGCAGGAGATTGGAAAACGCCCTTAAAGGGGTGATGTTAAGAAAGGAAAATGCCTGCATATACTTCACCATCTGATAATGAGTCGTTCAAGTATGTGTCTTGCCTTTGACTTTGAGCTCTACATTCAATTAATTCTGTCTCATTTACTAACCGCTATTCTTATGGTATTCAAAGTTTTCTTCTGCAGAACTAAAATCACAAAAAGATATTTCTCAGAATGTTTCAGCTTGTTTTTGTCAAATCTATGTAATTACATTTGAACCTCACTGATTTTTATATATATACAAAATCAGATGAGACATTCTTTCAGAATATTTTTGTGGTATATGTTCTTGAATTTTTCTTTATTTGAAGTAACATACTTATACACACAGACATTTATACTAACATACCACTTATGTTAGTGCCAAGAAACTATTGGTCCATATATATAAACAGCATATATCTCTAGAGTTGCAGGTGAAATATTTGAAGGTGAGCATTGCTCAATGATGACCGGCACCACTTGTTCTTTAAAAGAGTGGTGTTCACGAATACTACCTTGTTACTGGTAACATTAAAATGGGTGGTGTACATGACACAGAGATATATCCACTAATCAAAATGGTAGGTCTTGCTGATAGAATTTCATTAGATTCAAGTTCTCTATTAAAGGAAAAGTTCATGATACTTCTTACTCATCCCAGTCTCATCCAAGATGCTCATGTCTTTCTTCAGTCGAAAATAAATTAAGTTGTTTTTTTTTAGGAAAAACATTCCAGGATTTTTTCCACATTATAGACTCCCTCAATGGCAACCAAAATGTTGAAGGTCCAAATCAATGCAGTTTCAAAGGCTTCAAGGGCTTGCACGGTCCCAGTAAAGAGGAATAGGTCTTATCTAGCGAAACCATCGGTCATAAAAATAAAATAGATTTAACCTTTTTAACCTAGATTGCTCATCTTGCGCTGCTCTGGCGTCACTAGTGATTATTACGTAATCACGCTGGAAGTACCGCCCCCGTGTTTACAAAGCACACATGCGAAGACTAATACAAATGTCCAAAAACAGTAAACCAACGATGCCGGACAATTATGAAGCTGAAAATCGGAGTGTTTTTTGGTAAAGGCCGCTTGTATTAGTCCTTGCATGTTCGCTTGGGGCGGTATCACCCTACGCCTCAGCGTGACTGCTCGGGCATGATTACGTAATCCACAGAATTACAACATGAGCAATTTAGGTTAAAAGTATATACATTTTTAATAAAAATAAAATAAATGACAGATGGTTTCTTACTAGATAAGACCTTTGTCTGGGATTGCGCAGTGACTCTGAAGCCTCCTTGAAACTGCATTGATTTGGACCTTCAACATTTTGATTGCCATAAAAGTCTATATAAGAGAAAATCCTGGAATGTTTTCCTAAAAAAACGTAATTTCTCTTTTCGACTGAACAAAGAAAGACACGAACAGCTTGGATGAGATGGGGGGTGAGTAAAATAAGGATCGCCATTTTGAAGTGAATCAAATCAAATCAAGTCACCTTTATTTATATAGCGCTTTTAACAAGTCCAATTGTTTCAAAGCAGTTTCACATTGTTAACAGGAAAATAATGCAACAGAATCTGTACAGCCGTTCTGGTGAAACGCGGTGATGTTATCCAGCTAATTTCAAGTATCATATAGTGTCAATGCGGCAGATCGGTAATATAAATGAAATGTAGGTGTCCCCAACTGAGCAAGCCAAAAGCCAGAGGCAACGGTGGCAAGGAAACCAAACTCCTTCAGGGTCAGAATGGAGAAAAAACCTTGGGAGAAACTAATGAACCAATGAACTAATCCTTTAATGATTGTCCATTAGTAAATTAGTAATAACTGTTATCATAAGTCACTGACAAATAGTTTTTTCTCTAAAATTCAGCAGTGAACCATGATTGTTAATATTTATTAAAGGTAAAAATTGTACTTGTAGATTGAAGATGCATCTGACCTGTCCAACTACACAAAAGAAATCCTGGACTGCGGCTACACTGGACCAATCAACATCGACCACAAGGAAAGCATATTAAGGTATGTCAGCACTGAGAAAAAAACAAAACAAGTGGTTAGTTATTGTTCATTTACATAACAACTCTTAACAGTATTACAATGCATGATGTGTTGTAATATGGAACATTTGAAGCAGATGAAACTGAGCAATATCACACTCTACAATTATAGACTTGTTTGATGGGAGCTATGAGTCTTTCTATACAGACTCAAAGTACATAATATTATAGTTCTTTAAACTAGAATTAATGTCAATTATTATACAAATAATTTGTATAATCGGTGTTTTGAATGCCCTGCTTATGTGTCTTTATTTTTGTTTGTCCAGAGCAATGGCTCTACATATTACAACAAAACGCATCCCAATGCTGCAGCAACTGCGCAAAGGCCTTGAGATATACGATCTTATCAAAGTCATGCAGAGAAAGCCACAGGAGTGTCACAATCTCTTTGTCATTGATACAATGAGAAAGTATGTAAAAATACTGTTTTGAGCATTTTTTTTTTTTTTTTTTTTGTGCAAATTACAAAAAATTAAAATCCGTTTTATGCTTTTCTTTTTGGTGTTTAGGTTGACTCCCATTACATTTTATCCCACCTGGCCCCAGAGATGAGCTCCAACTGGTTCAATTAAACAAGTGAAAGAATCAAAAAATCATGGAATTCTTCCAAGATTTCCTTCTTGAACTTGAAGGTATGGACTAAACAAAACAAAAACAACAACAACAACAAAAATAGCATAATGTGCCATGTTATTTGATATTCAGGTTTAAATATGCTACTGTAGTTCCCATTGTAAAAGGGAATAAATAAACTAAAACATTCATTCTAATTTCATCTCTCTTTCATTTCATTTCATATTTCTTCTGAAGACACACAACCAGAAGATGGAGCAGCAGGAGAAACCTTGTCTGAACCAAAGATAATGCAGTGGATGACTGGGCAAGCTCACAGGCATCTGCTTGTATCAGAAAGGGAGACATTTAAAATAGCTGTTAAATTTGATCATTGCTGTCTACAGCACATGCCAAACCACACTGTGTGTTACCCAATTGTCAGTGCGTGCACCAATACCATAACATTTCCTGTAGTCCATATGGTAGATTACGAGTCTTTCAAAACACTCATGCAAGCTGCTGTTACATATGGGGCAAGCTTTGACAGAGTGTAGCAAATTTGATGAAATCGATACCACAGAAAACCACAGATCATTGGTTCATGTATACCAAAGCACTAATTTTACGATGTTCACACTTTACTTATTTACTCTTTAGAATGTATTTAAAGGGAAAGTTAATGTATACCAAAGGGACAGTACATGTATACCAAAGCATTAGCTCTTACAATGTTCACTCTTACTAACTTTACTCTTTTGAATGTTTTTAAAGGACAGTACATATATACAATGTCTACTTTTACTAACTTTACTCTTTTGAATGTTTTTAAAGGGACAGTACATATATACAATGTTCACTTTTACTAACTTTACTTTTTTGAATGTTTTTAAAGGGACAGTACATATATACAATGTTCACTTTTACTAACTTTACTCTTTTGAATGTTTTAAAGGACAGTACATATATACAATGTTCACTCTTTACTAACTTTACTCTTTTTAATGTTTTTTAAAGGACAGTACATGTATACCAAAGCATTAGTTATTACAGTGTTCAGTCTTTACTAACTTTATTCTTTTGAATGTTTTTAAGGGACAGTACATGTATACCAAAGCATTAGCTCTTACAATGTTCTACTTTTACTAACTTTATTCTTTTGAATGTTTTTAAAGGGACAGTACATATATACAATGTTCACTCTTTACTAACTTTACTCTTTTGAATGTTTTTAAAGGGACAGTACATGTATACCAAAGCATTCTCACAATGTTCACTCTTTACTTACTTTATTCTTTGGAGTAAAGTTTACTCTGCTCATCTTTACTTTCGCTCATAAAAAAAAAAAAAAAAAAGAAAAAAGTTTCACGTTTTCTCATTGAAGGCAAAATACATGTGTTTGTTCAGTTATCTTAATAAATCAAAATCAATATAATAAATTAGAGTTCGAGGCAAACCTGATGGCAGGACTCCTTTTATATATATTTTGTCAAACCGCACATCTTCCATCCTCACATTTTAAATGCTAAAACCTTCATTCAAGACAAATACATGTAACATATATTTATATTTCTTGTAGCTGTTTAGTCTAGGCTTTAGAGTATCTATTTATGGCATTAAATTTAAAGCTAATTCACATGGTTGTAAGTAGACATTATGTTTTCTCTTGACTGGAAAAATCACGCTTCAAATGATGCCTTCTATATTTAATGTCTTCCTCTCAAGAGTCAGGATAATCAACATCACAAACATCAAAAATTACAATCAAAGACTTAATGTAAGGTTTTGTGTGTGTGTGTGTGTGTGTGTGTGTGTGTGTGTGTGTGTGTGTGTGTGTGTGTGTGTGTGTGTGTGTGATGTGTGTGCAGTTTGGCGCAGTTTAGCCAAGTCTATTAACTCTTTCCCCGCCAGTGTTTATTTTTTTATTTCTTTATTTTTTGATAGCCACCGACCGCTATCTTGATGAGATAAAGGAGTGAACCACAATTTCAAAATCCTTTCTGGATAGAAAATGCTGGTTGCATCCATTGTAACTGCAAATTTGCTTCCAGGTTAAACCTGAGATGTCTTTTTGTAAATGTGTGTTAAGAACGACATGGTTGGAATTGTCGCCTGTTCATAAGATTTTAACTTTTACCAAATAGTTACATCCAGTACAGTTACATTTTTATTCCTCTTAATCATATTTTAGTTTTATAAAACAGCATAATGCCTGTTTGTAAAATATTGCAGGCCAATTACATGTACATGAAATTCAACTTATTCATGTTTCAGTTCTTTTTAAATAAATAAATAAATACATACATATTATGCACAACATATTGACCTAATATATTAATCTATATAAAATGCACGCATTTCTGAATTTATTTCAAAGGATTTATTTGTCAGTTTCAGACCTGATTTATCAAATCCACGTAATTATAGTAGTATTTAGTACAAATAACTGAAGCATATTATGCACACATATTCAAGATCATAATAAAATATATTTGAAGTGTAGATGATTAGGTTTAAGAATTGCATGGTTTCGCTAAATGTGCTAAAATGCATTCTTGGGTCAAAATATTTTGTGTAAAGAGCACATTCAGGGCTTTTCACCAGGACAGCAACTTCTTCTTGGTCCTTAAGGATCAAATTTAGCACTCTTATGGAAATATGATAATATTTTGTAATTATCATTTAAATACTGACTAATTTTGAAAAAGTTTGTTATAAATCAACATCTCAGGAAAATGTTATGGGGTTTCTAATCAAAATATGACTTTCTGTTACAAAACAGGGCATTGATTTCATACATGTCCTCAATAGAGGACACCGGGACTTAAAGCATGTTTATCAGGCATTTTGGGAGAAACAACAAGTAAATAGGGAAATATACAACTGTTATACACTCCCATTATTACACTTTCTTTTTCAATATATGTTGCCCAAGAACACATTAATATGCACATTTTACATTGCATTGAACGGAAAAACTCCATGTATGGCCATTTTACCCACAATATTGCATAAAGTAAAATAGTATATCAATTCATTCAAGTATATCTTTCATAACAATATAGTTGAGAATCATCTTTAAACAAAGTTGGTATAAAAAGAAAAAAAAAAATCCTGAAACCTAAAAACGGATAGATAGGCGATAAAAATTATTATTATTATTATTTTTTTAATGCATTGATTTTTGCCTGTACATGTCATTTAATTTTATTTTTACACAACTGAGTCCCGGTGTTCACGTATGAGGACATAACATGAATAAAATATAATTTTTCAAAATAAAAAAATAATAATTTGTTTCTACTCTAAACAATGTAATGACTTGAAAAATGACTAAATTCAAAATACTTTGTTTTCCTGGGTCTTAGGAGGATACCATAAGTTATCCCTGAAATCAGAGGGAATAAATAATGAATAAAACCCTGGTTGTAAGCCTAAACCTGACATAAACTGTAAACTTGTCCTTCCGATCTGACTGGCTGATTGGAATTTTGCCCCAGGATCAACAAAGATGTTGATCCATGAACATGTTGCACTTGGTGAAATCACATTCTGCTGTCAGTACAACACTATAATAATTCAAGTGCATTAGAATTGACCACAAAATTGCACACTTCCTTTACTCAAATGCGACTGACACATCAGAAAACCTCAAAAGTTGAAATTGCTGCATTTAAGTCAAATTTGAACAATCATTCCATATCACTTACATACTGTACAGTGTAGTTGCATGCAATACGCTGTTAAGTGCATATTTAATGCTAAAACATTCTGATTCATATTTGAAACACATTTTTAAGGCCTCAAAACTTTGCTGGAAATCATCTAAAAAAATCATGCCTTCTGTTGACTGATTGATAGTTCATACTTTTTAGCAAGTGATAGGCATTTTATTATAATTGTGGTCCATGCCTTTTTGCATTGAAATCTTACTGATTTTAAAAAAGTAAACATAAAAAGAAATAAATGTTATATTGTTAATTATATTTCAAGATGAACACTTACTAGACTGAAGCAATTTATGTTTACTTGATTATTATTATTATTATTTTTTTTTTTTTTTCAGAAAAAGCATGTTAAAATGCGATATTCAAATATGATACATCAGGCTTTTTGAGGAACGCTTATTTGTGCATCTCTCAATCATCATTGTATTGCATTACATTATGTTTTCAACCCACAAAATATAAATAAACAAAAATGACAGAGCTCTGAACATAAAATATGCATTTAAATATCATCTTACTAAGACATATTTTTGAGAGATATAGAGTGACAACTGATAATTATATGCATTTTAAGTAGTCTGCTAAACTGTTATTGTTACGCTTTTGCTCAATTTGGGTCTTTTTCTGTGCTTTTTCCCCTACTGCAGTATAAGCGCCACATTCTCCTGTATCACAATAAATTAAATGAATGTGCTTTTTGGACTCTTTTATATATGTCAGCCTTTACAGGGTTAAGTTACTTAACTTAAAGGAAACACACCGACTTTTGGGACTTTAACTTATTCACTGTATAGCCCGGAGTTAGATAAGTCCATACATACCATTCTCATCTCTGTGCATCCCATAACTCTGTCTAGCTTAGCACAAAGACTGGAGGTAAGTGGCTCCAGCTAGCCTACTACTCATCAAGGCGCTGCGTAATATCATTGCGCCGCTGCACCCATGGTAAGGCAGCAAAGTTCCTTGATTATTACGCAGGAATGAGAGAATAGTTCCTAGCCATATCGGTCCAGAAAATCACAACTTTTCATTTTCCGTCGGTCTTAGTATATGATGTAACTATATACATCACAACATGTAAATAGGAAACGGTTGGTGTTATTTTGTCACTTATTAAGCAGTAGGCTAGATGGAGCCGCTTACCTCTAGCCTTTGTGCTAAGCTAAGCTAGCGGTGGGTGCGTCAGACAGAGTTATGGGATGCACGGAGATGAGAATGGTATGTATGGACTTATCTAACTCTGGGGACACGGTGAATAAGCTAAAGTCCCCAAAAAAACAACGTGTTTCTTTAAGCATGTACAGTAAGACACATTAACTTTGAAAGTGTATATTACTTTTATAGTAAGCACTCTTTTTAAAAGTACACTTTTCACAAGCACAATTTTACAGTTGATCCAAAAGAAAGTAAAAACCCAGGATAGAGGGGCTGGAGTGAATGTGGTCTGACTCTGTGGATGAGGGTCATTGTGTCAGAGATGCTGTAGAAGGACAGAGTTCCTGCACTGTGATCCATATACACTCTTATTCTAAAGCAGTGGGTTTGGTGTGAAGATTTCGATCCGCTTCTTATCGTAAAAAAATGTGCAACCGGACAAACCATAGGAAAATCTCCAGGACTGCCGATTAAGTCCAAACACACACTCTCTGATCCCCTTCCTCCCTGATGCTCTTATATGACACTGATATACCAACACTATCACCACTCCACCAATTCCCAGTAGCAGCGCCCATACACACTCTCTACACAACACCTGAAGAGAACAATCAAATCTGTCTGGGTGATCGGGATACTGCTGAACAGTACTGTCAGCTGCCATTTTGTTTGCTTCAGACAGACGCAAAGGCGTTTATGCACTGTGTTTGGATCCAGAGTCAGCTGACAGAAATCGGAAGAAAATAAAAGATCTATTACCAAAATATATACATTCAAATATATAATTTAACATAATATACACTTCCTTTAAAAGGAGGAATTTTTTGCATTTAAACTTTGGTTTTACTCTATTATCCATACATAATTTTTAGAAAAATCCTGTTAAAATGTGACATATGATCATATGATGTGCAATAATATAAAAACTACAGAGCTTTGATCATAAAACAGGTACGTTTACACGACAACGATGTACTAAAAACAAGAAAAGGTTTTCCTTTGTGTTTTTCGCGTAGAGACGACAACTTTGTCAAAATGATCCCCGTTTACACAGATCCACAAAAATGACCAGGATTCATGCCAGGCCAGTAGTTGGCGATGTCACTTTGTAAAGAAACTATGCCCCTATAGATTGAACACATGACACACATGACATTAAAAAGAATGTTGCGCAAGATTGTTATTAAGAAAACGGTTAAGAATTCGAATGGACACAATGACTCAATGACTATTGTTGACACAATGACTATTGTTTATAATTTATTGACACAAGCATGTAACACAATCCAAAGTATGTAAGTAGTGATGAGCAGGGTTAGGGTTAGATTGATTGTAAATGTAGATGATAACTGGGTTTGTCTGACAGGGAGTCCACACACACGCACGCACGCACATGCGCACACACACGCACACACACACACGGAGCAAGGAGATCAAGAGGAGATTGAGACAACTGGAACCTACAGGTAAGTGATTCTACAGGTAAGTGATTCTGTGTTCACAGACGAATGATTTCTGATGCAGTGTAACAATTTAATGATTTACAGCAAATTAGACAAAAACTTTGGTGATAACTACAAATATTTAATTACTAAAATAGTAATTTATTGCTAGAAATTATAAAAGTGATAAAAATTGGTAAAAATGAAAATTTACACACAAACTCTAGCCTAGAAATCTAGATGCACCTTAGCGGCAGTGAATCTAATTTGCAGCCAGGTCGTCTAGCAACTCTCCGTTGGCTTACGAGCTTGAAAACCAAACTCTAGTCAGGCCAATCGCATTGTTTATAGAGTCGGTGGGCAGGCTTAACATAATGACAGCAGAGTTGCGATGGTTCCACGTGCTACTTGAAAACAAAGAAGCTGGCGAACAGCGGTCTTCAAACGGCTTTGGCCGCGACTCTGGAAGACTTGGAGTTAAGTTTTCTTTGAGAAAAGATCAAAGAACGGCAAGTTTCGAGTTTTTGCCAACCGAATCGCAAAAGTTTAATCTATCAACTAGCGCTGCTTCACCTTCTTCGTTGCTCTGCTGGTTGTAGCGCTATCCTATTGGCGTGCAGAGGAATCTGAAAGACAACTGTTTATCCCGCCTCGGATTGAGCCCTGCCAACGGTGTGTTTCAGACCCAACTCTGATGTGGGTCTGGCTTGTCAGACTACACAAACTCACCACCAACCGCAACTTTCAGACGGCAACTTTCATATTTTGCTTAACTGTCACGGAATGTAACGCAAAGGATTGTGGGATATCAAAAGCAGCGAAGGATACATCTATGCTGCCTTCGAAAATCAATCAGTTGAAGGTATTTCAGGAGCCAGGAAGTGAAGCTAAGAGTCATTTAGACGTGCCTTGATGCCTTCCTACTTTGGAATGCATCCTCCAAGGCAGCATTTTTAAGATTTCAGACACAGCCAATGGTTTGTTGTTTTTTGTGAGCTTTGTAGTGCTGGTGATGAGTGACAAGAGTGCGTGATCAGTATTCTGGTAAATGAAGGTTGAATGAGTGAGGGAGAGCCTGGTGTGATTGTGACACATTACATATACTTAGTGTAATAATAAGAGTATTTTATGCATAATTACAAGTATCATGTAGCCTAGCTAAACCTAACTAAAGTTCCTAACTCTAACCATAACCTCATATAAAGTGCATGTAGTTAATTAATATGGTCCCACTTTATATTAGCAGGCCTTAACTACTATGTACTTACATATCAAAAAATAAGTACAATGTACTTATTGTGTTACGGGTAAGGTTAGGGACAGGTGTGGTGGGATGGGTAGGTTTAAGGGTAGGGCTAGGTGTAAGGGAATGAAGGGAAGGGATTACAGATGTAATTACATGCAGGTATTTTTAAAAATGTAAGTACAATGTAAAAACATGTATTTACACAATAAGTGCATTGTATCAAATGATTCATTTAAATGTTAGTACATAGTAGTTAGGACACCTAATATAAAGTGGGTCCAATAATATTACTTAGTACATATTTGTGTAGTTACACTGTAACAATGTCACCTTAAAATAAAGTGTATAGCAGAATCAAACAGCTTCAGATTTACTCTCAGTTGAAAGAGAAGCATGTACACTTACATTGTAAAAAGTCCTCTCTGGTCTTGGGCTCGGGTGGGAATGATCTGGATGTATGTCACTACAGAAACCAACAGAGATTTAATGTGTGATGATTTTATGCAATTACATCTACGTTACATAATGCAGTCTAATATATAAACACGAATGGTGAGTGTGTCTGTATATTCGGGAGGAACAGACAAACATAACACAGAGACATTCTTTCACAAAACAGGCAGAATTTAGTAAACATTACCTGCAAATCAGAATTGAACTGCTTAAAGAATAACCTTACCTGGAGGAAATTGCTGTGATTGTCTGTGTGAGAAAGCTGCTCTAGCTCAGCGTCTCTCCTCCTCAGACCATCGATCTCTTGCTCCAGTCGCCTCAAGAGTCCTCAGCCTGACTCACTGCAGCTTTTTCCTGATCTCTGATCAGCTGTGTGAACTCAGAACGTCTTCTCTCAATGGAGTGGATCAGCTCATTAAAGATCTTCTCACTCTCCTCCGCTCGCTGCCAGTGCAAAGCGCTGTTACTCGACACAGAGTCCTGACATTAGTCCAACAGTGAACACAACAGTTGTTTTTCTCATCCGCTCAAAACTTTTACATTACTTTGTTAAGGCTTACATCATTGTCAGTTTAGTGTTAGTGATTAATTTACAGCAAAACAAAAGATAACATCTATGTTTTAATGTCCAAAAACATTGTTTTTCGTTGGATGCAGCCTTCCGCTTTGAGAAACACCCATTGTGTGTTTATCAGTTACACGCTTGATGGTTTAGATTTGAACTTTTATTGCTGTGTGTTTTTGCCTGCATTAAAGGATAAGAGATCTCTTATGCCTTGAATTTTTATGTTTGAAAAAAAACAAAAAAAAAAAAAAAAAACATAGAACAAGGGCACTGACAAAATAGTTTTATACAATTATTTCAATCATTAGATTAATAAAAACATTAAAAGACTTTGAGATTCACTCACCTCATTTGACCTTAAGTGACTGTCTACTACAGCTACTCATAAATCAGGTAACCATTTGGACCTTATCTACACACGCTACTGCTCCACAGACAACACTTTAGTTACTCCATTGCACACCTCCGACCACTTCCTCATCACTCTTAACCTCATACTGACTCCTGACACAACACACACTAATCCACAGATCACCTTTCGGCGTAATCTATGTTCGCTCTCCCCCTCTCGGCTATCCACTATGGTTTCATCCTCACTTCCTCCACTGTCTCAGTTCTCAGCACTGGACACCAACAGTGCTACTGACACTCTTTGCTCCACTCTAACATCTTGCTTAGACAGCTTTTGCCCCCTTTCATCCAGACCAGCCCGCACCACCCCCTCTGCCCCATCCATGGCTGTCTGATGTTCTGCGTGAACATCGCTCTGGACTCAGGGCAGCAGAGAGGAACTGGCGCAAATCGAAGAACTCTACTGACCTTATCTTTTATCAGTCTCTTCTCGCTTCTTTCTCTGCAAATGTCTCCACTGCCAAAACTACATACTATCACAACAAAATCAACAACTGCTCTGACTCTCGCACACTTTTCAAAACATTCTCCTCTCTTCTTTGTCCTCCTCCCCCCACTCCACCATCAACTTTTACAGCTGATGACTTTGCATCATTCTTCACAAACAAAACCTCACCCATCAGCAGCCAGTTCTCCACACCACAAACTGACACACACATCTCAACAACCAACACACACATGCTCCCTCCTTCTCTATGCTCTCTGAAGCAGAAGTCTCCCAACTCATCCTTTCCAACCACCCCACTACCTGTCCGCTTGATCCTATCCCCACCAATTGCTTCAGGCCATTTCTTCTTCAATTACTCCTGCACTCACTCACATTGTCAATACCTCATACCAATGTAGAAAACTACAGACCAGTATCCCTTCTTGTTTTTATTACAAAACACTCAAGCGAGTTGTGTTCGACCAACTCTCTATGTTTTTTGAACAGAACAACCTCCTGGACAACAACCAATCCAGCTTCAAAAGCGGCCACTCGACTGAGGCTCTCGGTTACTGAAGCACTGAGACAGGCAAGGGCAGCTTCCAAATCCACAGTACTCATCCTACTGGATTTGTCTGCAGCTTTGACACAGTTAACCACCAGATCCTCCTGTCAACTCTTGTGAAGATGGGCATCTCAGGAACTGCTCTCCAGTGGATCGAGTCTTATCTCTCAGGTAGGTCCTTCAGGGTGTCATGGAGAGGGTAGAGGAGACAGCCATCACTCCACCTTACTTGGAGGAATCCTGTCTGTGGTATCCTACTTATGTGGGCCCTGACGGGATGTGGCAGGTTTTGTACCCTACCAACACATGGTGACTACATTCACTTCTGCCAGGGCCTTGTCAATGACAGGCCCATGTGCTGAAGTGGAACCTCTTCATCACCTGGCGCTCTTCCATGGAAGACCCCAGGAAATGCCTGTTTGGGTCTGTGCTCTCCTTCCTCCAAGTAAGGTGGAGTGATGGCTGTCTCCTCTACCCTGAAGGTTTAGGTGGCCGCTATATTGGCTCACCACAACCTGGTGGACTCTAAAATGGTAGGACAGCACGACCTGATCCGCAGGTCTTATGCCCTCTTGTGACCTCACAGTGGTGTTATCTACCCTGCTGAGTGCTCCTTTGAGCCTCGCAGTCCTTTTGAGTTGTAAGTTCATTTCAATGAAAAGTGGCGCTCTTGATTGCCTAGCTCCTATCAAGGGGGTGTGAGACCTGCAGGCTTTTTCGGTGACGGAAGTGTGCCTGGAATTCTGCCGGCTTACCTCACATGATAACCTGAGACCCTGGCTTGGATGTGTGCCCAAGGTTCCCACCTCTTCAGGTGCTGATCCTGCAAGCGCTGCCTTGGAGGAGGCAGACTCTAGCCTTGGCACTGCGCTGTCCAGTACCTGCCCTTGCGCTTACGTGAGACCGATCACAGTGCTCAGGACCTCTGACCAGTTCTTGTCTGTTTCGGAGAGCAGCAGAAAGGGAAGGCTCTTTCCAAGCAGAGGTTGTCATGTCATTGAGCTTATGGTTCAGGGCATGCCATGCCCCCTAGAGGTCTCGGCACACTCCACTGAGTGTTGTCTCCTCTTGGGCTTAGTGCATTGTGCATTGCTAACAGACTTGCTAACAGCTGCAGGCTGGGCGACACCCAACACATTCACTAGATTCCATAATCTCTGAGTGTAGCCAGTTCCTCTCATGTACTTGCCCCAAGGAGCCAGTAACTGGACAGGCTCAGGTGTCATCGCTTGCTGCGCCATTCCACTCCACTGACTGGAGGTGTGCATATTTACTCAGGTGAGTTTCTCAGTAAGCCCTCAGTTCCTCCAGCACTGTTGATGCCGACACCTGAGTGCATGCCCGCTTGGTCAGCCCTCATGTTAGGCTAGGTGCTTCCATGTGCATGGTTCCTCTGGGCAACCCCACATGTGTAAGTGTCCATGGTAAGTCTCTTGAGCACGTGGCAAGACACATTGCCTCCCCTGGGGTTGAAATATTCCACCTGTGGCTGGATACCCCAGAGTGTTCCATTATGTTAGCTCCTATGAGGGCCATATGTGTGTTCCTATGTCCTCCTGCAGGTGCAGGCATTGTTTTGCATTTCTCCACATGGGATATGCTTCCCAGTGTACCTTGGTAAGCTGAGCCCAGCCCTCGTTTGTGACAGGTTTCACGGCAGGGAGCTCAGGTCAGCACAGGATGCTGGAAGACAGCCGTTGTGGCGAGATTGAATTGGGACCCCTATTTCATCAGTACTGACGTAACTCATAGTGTACTGACTGAAAGGGAATGTCTCGGTTACGTATGTAACCCTCGTTCCCTGAAGGAAGGAACGGAGATGTTACGTCCCCCTGCCACAACAGCTGTACCGCTGGAACCGCCGGGGAACTCAGCCTCGGCTCTTCAGCAGGTAAACGGAGTCTGCAACGCAACTCCCTTTATACCCACACAGTGGGGCGCGTTGCGTTATGCAAATTCCACAGACCCATGTCATGAAAATGCCATTGGCTCGTATGGAAGATCTCAGATGTGATTGGCTTCTAAGCGTTAAACCCCATTTCGTCAGTACTGACATAACGTCTCCATTCCCTTCCTTCATTCCTCTCTTTCCACCAGACCTGCTGCTGTCTGTGTTTCCATCGCAGTCTAAAGTACCGTGAAGATTATAAATCTTTACCCAGAACTTTATTTAGACCCCGGTTTCTGTGGTCGAAACACACAGAGTACCACCCCAAAGTCTCTAGTTCCTGGGGAAAGTTCCCGCGGTGGAAACGTGGCTTAATTTTCTTATTGTTTTTGGGGTTTTAGATGTAGAAAGGCACTGTTTACCTACAAATGTCTTGCACAGATCCACTGAGTGACAAAAAGATGAAAAAGAAAACCCTTTAAAAGCATAAGAACTCCTTGGGGCACTGCATCAGCCACAACTGCAAACTCTTTTGGAGTAACAGGAATTCCATGAACTCAGAATAAGATTGAACCATTTTGATTATAAAGTTGAGATACAAAAACAATACAATGTTTAAACCGACTATCAAAGAAAAAGATTTGTTTATATAGTATAGGTCCTTATTATTCCAAATTATATACTGTATGAGTGAGGTCTAAAATTGTGTATTTGTCTTTCATGTACAGTAAAAGAGTCTCCGAGGTATGACCTGTTTATTTACTTGTTTATTTGTCTATGTACAATGTTTGACGTCACTCCTAGTCACACAATGTTTACAATGATCACCTGGTGTGGCTTGTTCAAATACCATCAGTAAGTTTCCATTTCTCTGCTACTTCCACGTCACTGAATTGCATAATAATGGTATCTGATTTTCATGGGTGTGTGCTGTGCTGGTTGCTTTCAAGTTGTGTCTGTCAGAATGTGCCTTACTTGTTTCTGTTGTTACCATGTGGTTTTTTTTGTTTGTTTTTTTTTCAGTCTAGAAATATGGGTTTCTAGTTGAGTTTTCAGTTGAAAGCATTTTTCTCATGTTGTAGTTCATTTTATCGGTTAAAATGTTAGGTGCGTTTGGTGCTTTGTCGCTGGAGGATGAAATGGAATATATGGACACATCTGAAACACCACGGTACTGGTATTACAAAGGAACGTGCGGGGTCTGGCACAGAGTTGAGGTATTATTTACATCTCATACAAATGTTCGCTTGCAACCGACTGCCTTTATGATATATTAAAAATGTTTGTTTTAGGATGACCCAGAAAATGGTATGTTCAGTGATGATCTGGAGAGATATTACCTCACAAACCCACAAGGGGTTATACACATGATTACTGCTGGAATTCAGATCCAGATAAACTTTTGCAGGTAAACAGTTTCTACTGACAATATCCTTACAATCATAACTAGAGGGGATAACCTTTTTGGAGATTTTTTTAACTAAAATACTTTGAGAATCCTTTAACCCTTCTACGGTCTTCGTTTGGGAATTACACTCAGGGTCTTTGGGGTCTCCACAGACCCCAGGAAACAAAATGTAATTTTGTATCAAAACAATTGTTTTTTTTTTAAAGAACAAATGTAATTTTACTCTGTTTATTAATGTTTTACTCAACATCGGTGAAGTTTTTGGAGTATTTATAATAATTTTTAAATTTATATAATTAAATTAAAATTTGACTGATGAAAGACATCTTTTCACAAGTATTTTTCAGTTGGATTCATATATAAATGTTATGAAATGTACTGAAAAAAAATCTTTTTTTTCAATGATGTTACATTGTGATTAGAAACAGTACAAAGTCTCATGCCATTTGGACAAAGGGAACATTTTTTTAAATTTGAGCAAACGTCCTTTGGGGTCAGAAAAGACCCCAAAGACGGGAGAAGGGTTAACTGCTCTTTGATGTAGGTACATATAATGTAAATAAAAAAATAAAAAAAAACTAAATAGCCATGTTGTATTATACATTATGACGGAACTGTGGCTGAATATCATTGTCATTATCAGTCAATGTTTTAATTTTTTTATTAATACAGTATGTGTTACAATTTAGCAAGGACACAGGTCAATTTAAGGACTGGGGAAAAAGGCAGATTAAACGCTCATTTCAGACTGAAAATGGCTTCAGGTGAGATTTTTTTATTTTATTTAAAATATTGATTTATTTCAGTGGCCCCAGTAAGTATTTGGACACTTAAGATTCAAGATTCAAGAGTTTTATTTGTCACATACACAGTTATATACAGAATATACAACCGGCAGTGAAATGTAAGCCAACCCTTTCCCTTTTTTATACAAGTACAGTCAAGTACCACAGTGCATTCATTCTTTTTCAATGAAACGAAAGAGAAACCAACCTTACAAGACCTATGTTTTGTGTAACAGATGCAAGTGTGATGACATTCCTCCATCTACACCAACACACTGGGAGAATGTTGATCCCAGAAAACCATATCAGGTAACAGGAAGTGCTTATCATAGCTGATCATGTTTAGGTCGGAACTGTGACATTCTCTTTGAAAATGTTTTCCTATCTCAATCAGTTAATCTCTGAGAAAAGCCAGCAGAGAACATCAGATGATGGAGAGATTTGTCAGGGATGATGGGTTACTGCATTATCCCATCATATCCATCAAGAGAATACAAAACATGGACCTTTGGGAATTGTTTTGTAGGTAATGAGAATGGTCCTAGATGGAGCAAGACATTTTAGTGAATCTAATGAAAACATGTTTCACCCTAAAAATTAATAAAAACAATAAAATTAAACAATGTATTGCCTATAATTCTTAGGAAAAAATCCAGTTGATGAGGATCAAAGGACAATCAGATATTGAAGAGCAAATCCTGTTTCATGGCACAAGCGGTAAAAATGTGCACTCTATTTGCACATTTAATTTCAGCTGCAGACTATCAGACAAGAGAAGAAAGGGACACGTACTAGGCAAAGGTGGGATGAGGTTCTGATTTTTACTTGGTAGTTTTGCATTTATAAAAATGTATAATAACAACTTTTTTTTTTTTTTTTTTTTTGCAGGAACCTACTTTGCAAAACATGCATCATTAGCTACCAGATATGGTGAAAACACCGGCCAGGGAACCAAACTAATGCTGATTGCCCGTGTTCTTGTCGGGAAGTGCAAAACAGGCCAACAAGATTATTGTACACCCAATGATGACCAGGATGAAATCATACACGATAGTTGTGTAGATAATGCACTCTGTCCAAGGATTTTGTTATCTTTGATTCCAATCAGATATATCCAGAGTATGTGCTTGAATATTGCTGCAACTAATTTAAAGCTGCAGTCCGTAAGTTTTGCCTCTTTGTCGCCATCTCCGTTTGAATTGCAATTGCAGCTATTTGCGTAATTATCGTCTTTTACGTGGGTTGTGCATCGCATTGCTCCTCAGCGGATTAATCTAATGTTTTGAGTAGTATGTGTGGCTGTCATTCAATCACCGCAACGGTGTGGATACTGTACTTCGTCTCGGATGTATGACCAGACAAGAATTTTCTCGCAAAATGTCATCTGAACAAGTAAGTAAACATGTCTGCCACTTTTGTTCTGACCAACTGAGGAAAAAAAAGCATTAGAATAAATCATGCTACCAACGGTGATTAAATCGACCAATGGCTTAGATCACATCAAACCGTGCAAATTATTATTATTGTTATACTTTGTTCTCAAATTGTTAATGTTAACAACATCAGCATTGCGTGACTACGTGTATTTAGTGTGTATGAGCATTCATTTTACACTGTAAAAAATGTATACTAAAAAAACGGCAGCTGTGGTTGGCAGAAATTTACTGTAAAAAAAATACGGTAGCGACATTTTAGGTTTTATAGATTTAAGTTAAATTTACAGTAAATAACCGCATTTCATTAACTGAAATAATGTTAAATTATCAACTTATTGAAATACTAATATCTGTTATGTACCTTTGATATATACTGACAACCACCAAATCACAGTGTTGATGAGAGTCACATGATGAATCAAATCTCATCAAAAGCAGCTTTTAGGAGGACAATACTAATATATAGAAGGTGCACAGTGTCATTCACACAAACACTAAACACCATCATGGTAGAGATTTATTTGTCACATACACAAATAAATAAAACTCTTGAACTCTCTTTAATGTAACATAAAACCCTAATGGACATACCTGATTTAATAAAAAAAAAAAAAAAAAAAGTTATTTTAACGAAAATACATCAAATGTGAAGTGTCATGCAGGGAATTGTAAATTCCAAAACTGTAAATTTAAATGGTAAATTTAGATCTATTACAGTTATTCACCATATATAGTACGGAAACTTTCTGTTAACCAGTACATTTTTTTTTTTAACCGTAGCCTCTTTACAGTCTTTTACCGTTAAAATCAAGATAATTTTTTTACAGTATAGATTTCAATTTCCGTGACAGTCTAATCTTTTGCTTTTGGCTACGGGTGACTCTCCAGTTGTCACTGATGATTGTCATTTGGATCCTTCTGGATTACAATCCGCCATCAAAATGATACTTTTAATTATTCCAGCTGCTGTGAGAAAAAGCTATAAAAGATCCGCCACCTGCAGCATCCTCACATGCGATACTACTACTAGCCAGACTCCTTTATGTATACAGACGTGATATAATGACGCTAAATACAAATAGCGGCATGCTCTCGAATTTTCTCAATGAAACCCACCAGTACCACTCAAATTATAACATTATTACAAGCTTACCATTGTGAATCGGGCTAAGGTAAAGAGATAGTTTTCTCAAATTGGTTTTGGATAATTTTTAACCAAAAAGTTATGGACTGCAGCTTTAATAAAGTATTACTGCAACAATGAATGCTTAAGAAATTAGAGAATGTGTAAAATGCCAGAATGTTTATATCTTTGGGGAAATATTTTTGCAAAAGGTTGTGATTTTATGTTAATGTTATATAAATATATATATATATATATATATATATATATATATATATATATTTTTTTTTTTTTTTTTAGTTTTTTTTTATGTCATATTGTTTGAATTTAACATTTATTTTCATGCAGATACAGTAAACGATCAGAAGCTCATATGAAGTAGTACTTTCCTGCTACTCTTGGCCTAGAATGTTCTCTCATTAAAAAAAAAAAAAAAGAAAAAATTTAAATTAAGAGTCAGCACAGATCTTCACAATCCTGATGAAATCAAGAGGACTTTATTCACATCATCAGTCCAATCACAGAATTGTTCATTTTGGGAGACACATATCCCAAAAAGTTATTTATTACTTGCCTCATGATGTGAAGACGAAGCACTTCCAAATCAATAATCAAATAAACCTATATATTACTTAAATATTACTTAGCACCTCAACTTGTTCTTACTCTGTCTCTATGTGCATTGTAACTTCTAAATGTTCTTTATTCTTTTAAAAGAATAGTTCACCCAAAAATGAAAATTGATTTAATAATTCACTTACTTTCACAGTCGCTTCAAACATGTATGACTTTTTTTTTTTTTCTTTTGTGGAACATAAAATGAGATTTTTTGAATAATGTACCAGTCACTCTTTTTCATGCAATTACAATAAATTGGAACTAGAGCTTTCAAGCTTCAACAAGGACATAAAATTGTCATCATAATACAAAATATCCTCTACAGTTCAATTCTTCTGAAGCCAGCTTTGTGTGATGAACAGACTTTATCATCAATTAAAGCATCATAAAAGTGGACCAAAAAAAGCATCATAAAAGTTTTTTTTTTTTGGGCAATATCTTCTCAGTAAATCAGTTAATGACAAAACCAGTCTGACTAATTGGTTTATGAATTAGATTGATCAGATTCTCAGGACCAACTGATGATTTGGTCACAATGTTTAACTCACATTTTGGTTGGCTGCTCATATGGTTGACTTGGAATTTACTTAATGACCACTTCTATAATGCTTTTTGTGCGCCTAGGATATTCTTCAAAATATCCTTCCGTGTTCCTCAAATTCAAACCTTATAAGCTTAGAGAGTAAATAACTAAATTCTTTTGGGTGAATTACTCTTTATATCCACTATGTGTATTTTCTGCAGAAAATGGAATTGCAGCCTGTTTGTTTGCAAGCCCAGCACGACAGTACTGGTTCATCCAAAGGCAACAGATTGAGGTGGGACTCCTGCTTGGCTGAGAATGATCGAAGACTTTTTGCAGTTCTGTTTGGTGCTGCTAGTGGAAAAGAACCACACAGTGCTTTAAAGTATAACTTACTCATCTCTCTGTGACTGGCTAACCAGCAAGATTCAGTCAAAGTAGTCTTCAATGTCAATATTAGGATTAAGAAGCTCTTCCCATATATCGACAAGTCCATTTGGTTGAGAATGAGGTTTTCAGAAGGTTTCCTCCAGATCCGTCTCTCCGATAAGGACGGCCCCCTACCATTCGGCCCCCAGTCAGAACCACCTTCACATATTCCTGCCCTTTGTACAGCGCACAAGAAGCTCATGGTCCTGACCCAAACCCTGAGCATTAAACTTCCTAGCAAAACCACCTTTAAAAAAACAAAAACAACAGGCAATAAATGCTTGCTAAACTGATTGTCAAAACTGAAAACTACTTTTGTGCCATTAATTAATTAGAGAATGCTTTTTAAATTCTAATGAAATTCCCTTGAATTTGAATTAAGCTAGCAAAAAGTGGAATAATTATTTATTATAATAGTATTTTTAGAATAATTAAGTTCCCTTTCAGTCGGTCACGTTCGACGACGTCGGAACTGACCGACGCACTGGGATCTGTTTTCAGAGACCAATCTGCTTCGAAAAGTGTTTCTAAACGAGCCAATATCGATTGGCATGCGGTCCACGCTCCGCCCGCTGTAAAGCGGGTATAAATACGGAAGTGGAATACCGCATCCTCGCTTACTTCGGAGCCGAACCCTGTTGTTGATCTAACGCTGGGTACCTTGCGAAGAGTGTTCTTGCAAAAAGCGAGTCGGGAAGGATCGCTCGACTTTCCGGTGCGGGTGTGACGGGCGCGCGATTCAGCGGGTGTCGCTTCTCGAGGATCAGCTGTTCTCAGCCTGCCTGGGCGTCCTCTGAGTGCTCACAGCAGGCTTGCACCTTTGAACTGCTGTGAGCCGCGGCCATCTCCCTGTGTGCTTCAGCACTATTAGAGCTTTCTTTCCCCTCTAAAAGAGCAAAACACGGTTTGACCCTGCATCTCCAAGATGTCATTCAAACCGTGTGTTTCTGGATGCAGTCGCTTCCTGTCCCCAGTTGACGGTCACGATCGTTGCCTCACGTGTTTGGGCGTTCAGCACGCTGAGGCAGCTTTTTGTGAATGACTCATGTTCCCACTGCGGGAACATGACCATCGCAGTCCTACGGTCTAGGCTCGATTTCCTGAAAAGGGGTGGAGTCCCATTGCGCATCCCCCGATCTAGTGGTCCTCCGCTGCAAAGCAGAGGGCTGCTACTTGGCTGATGCCTTTGGTGGAGACCTGAGGGTAACTGTGAGGGCACCCCGACGGGACACCAAGCCCCTCGGGACCCTCCCCCCTCCGCTGCGCCGGTGGAGCTTCCAGAGGAGCGTCCTGGTCCCTCCCATGGGGACCGGCCGTTACCCTGGGGCTCCGGCTGGGGACATGATGTCGATTGCTGCATCGGGGGCGAGCTAATGGACTCTGGAGATGAAGACTGGCTGCGCTGCGGCTCTCGGTGTGGTAGCATTGCCGAGCCTGATCCAGAGCTCACGGCTATGCTTCCGGCCGGGCCGCGAGGGTCAGGCTCGAGTGGAACCCTCCACCGTGTCCGAGCCCTCGCGCTGGATGATTGGTTTTCGGAGCGGCCCGTGCTGGTTCTCAGCGCCCGCCCGGTCCCATTCTTCCCGGAGGTGCATCAGGAACTCACGAGGTCATGGCTGGCGCCCTTCAGCGCCAGACATCGATCGACTGGTTCCTCCGTCCTCACTACCCTCGATGGCGGCGCAGCTAAGGGCTACGTGGGGATCCCCAGTCGAACGGTCGGTCGCGATGCAACTGTGTCCCAAGACCGTCACCGACTGGCGGGTAACCACGCCTCCCCCCGGGCGTGTAAGTTCTCGTCCCGCGCTGACGGGCAAGGCTTACACAGCTCGCGGAGAGGCCGCGTCGGCTTTGCATGCCATGGCGCTCCTGCAGGTTTACCAAGCCAAGGCGCTTAAGGAACTGCACGAGGGTAGTTCTGACCCAGGCGTTATGCAGGAACTGCGGCGCGCGACGACCTCGCCTCAGGGCGACGAAAAGTCACCGCGGCGCTCCCTGGGTCGGGCGATGTCCACCTTAGTGGTCCAGGAACGCCACCTGTGGCTGAACCTGGCAGACATGCGTGATACTGACAAGGTGCGGTTCCTCAACGCCCCTGTCTGCCAGGCGGCCTTCGGTGACGCCATCGAGAACTTCGCCCAGCAGTTCTCGATGGCCCAGAAGCAGACAGAGGCGATCAAAAATATCCTGCCCCGACGACCTGCTGCTGCCTCCACCCAGTCGTCGGCTGCAGCGCCTCCGCCTGCTCGTCGCCGGCGGCCCCTCGCGTCCGCCTCCGCCCCTGCTAAGCCCAAGCAGCAGCCTCCACCCGGGCAGCAGGGCGCCGGACGAAAGGGCGCCCAACCCGCTCAGGGCTCCGCTAAGCCTGCCCGCAAGCGTGAGGGCAAGCGGCCCTGAGACGGGCAGCCCAGGGATGAGAGGGACTGCTCGGACGGGAGGTGGTGTCCGCACCTCTCCCCACCCCTGGGAGGAGGACCGGGGTCTACACACACACAACACCCCTGCCGCTGGCTCTTCCGGAGACTAGCGGTACCCACATACTCACTAAGAGAGCGGTTTCCTCCTCCCTGGGCTCCAGGAGGCCCAGGCGGGCAGTGTGCGACGCCCCCGGGCCTTGCCACTCCTCGCCTCCCCTCCTTTCGCCAGTGGGCAGCAGTGTGGGCACCGGGGCGCCTCCAGGCCTTCTCACCCGCACTCTGTCCAACCCAGGAGTGCTCAGTCGATTTCCGGGCCGCCTCCGGGCCTCCCGGGTCGAACTTGAGTACTCCTCTCCTCCTGCCTTCCCCAGGCAGGGGCAGCAGAGTGGGCACCGAGGACGAAATCTCAAGCCTTCTCACCCACTCTCTGCCCCACCTGGGAGGCTCAGACAACACCTCCGGGCCGCCGGGCCTCCCGAGTCGGGTCTGAGTCTCCCACCTTGCTGCCCCATCCCGGTACGTCTGTGGTGCCGATGGTCCCGCTTGTCCGGTTCCTGGGGGCCTGGCTAGAGCTCCCAGGCCGTCTCGCTGGCTCATCCATTCACCATCAGACTCGGCTACGCGATTTCATTCCGCTTCGCCGGCCTCCCAAGTTCAAGGGCATCCTCTTCACCTCTGTGCGGAGCTGCGATGCCCATGTCTTGCGGTTAGAAATCAAGCCCTACTGGCGAAAGGCGCGATCGAGCCAGTTCCTCCAGCGATATGAAGTCAGGGTTCTACAGCCCTTACTTCATTGTACCCAAGAAAGGGTGGGTTGAGACCAATCTTGGACCTGCGTGTCCTGAATCGGGCCCTACACAAGCTCCCGTTCAGAATGTTGACGCAGAAACGCATTTTCGAATGCATCCGTCCCCAAGATTGGTTCGCAGCGATCGACCTGAAGGACGCAGCGTACTTTCATGTCTCCATTCTCCCGAGACACAGACCGTTCCTACGCTTTGCGTTCGAGGAGAGGGCATATCAGTACAAAGTCCTGCCCGCCCGGGCTGTCCCTGTCACCCCGTGTCTTCACGAAAGTCACGGAGGCAGCCATTGTTCCGCTCAGAGAACGCGGCGTCGGATTCTCAACTACCTCGACGACTGGCTCATACTCGCCCAGTCCAGAGAGCAGTTGTGCGAACACAGGGACCTGGTGCTCCGTCACCTCAGCCTGTTGGCCTCCGGGTCAACCGAGAGAAGAGCAAACTCTGTCCCACACAGAGGAGCTCTTATCTCGGTATGGAGCTGATTCGGTCAATCGAACTGCGCGCCTCACAGAGGAGCGAGAGTTCGATCAGTGCTGAACTGCTTGAATACGTTCAAAGGCAGGACAGCGGTCCCACTGAAGTTCTTTCAGAGGCTCCTGGGGCATATGGCATCTGCAGCCGCGTAACGCCGCCTCGGATTGCTACATATGAGACCGCTTCAGCACTGGCTTCACGGCCGAGTCCCGAGATGGGCGTGGCAGAGCGGCAAGTACCGGTCTCAGTTACCCCCTTACTGCCGCCAAACCTTCAGCCCGTGGGCGGACCCTTCGCTTTTACGGGCGGGAGTGGCTCTAGAACAGGTGTCCAGGCATGCTGTGGTCTTCACGGATGCCTCATCCACCGGCTGGGGGGCCACGTACAACGGGCATGTAGTTTCGGGTCTGTGGACGGGGCCCCAACTGCACTGGCATATCAATTGCCTAGAGCTACTGGCAGTACGTCTTGCTCTGGGCCGCCTAAAAAAGCCGCTACAGGGCAAGCACGTACTGGTCCGCGCGGACAGCACCGCGCCGCGCGTACATCAACCGTCAGGGTGGCTCCACGCCCGCATGCATGCCCGCTCGCCGCCATCTCCTCCTTTGGAGTCAGAAGCATCTGAGGTCGCTTCGCGCCATTCACATCCCAGGTGCGCTCAACCGACAGCCGACGAGCTCTCACGCGGCAGCCGACACCTCCGGGGGAGTGGCGACTCCATCCCCAGGTGGTCCAGCTGATATGGGGCCTCTTCGGAGCCGCACAGGTAGACCTGTTTGCCTCTCCAGAGTCGACCCATTGCCAGCTGTATTACTCCCTGACCGGGGGCACCCTCGGCACGGATGCACTGGCACACAGCTGGCCCCGGGGTCTACGCAAGTATGCGTTCCCCCCAGTGAGCCTTCTCGCGCAGACACTGTGCAAAGTCAGGGAGGACGAGGAGCAGGTCTTGCTAGTTGCGCCCTACTGGCCCAACCGGACCTGGTTCTCCGAACTAACTCTCCTCGCGACAGCACCTCCCTGGCCCATTCCTCTGAGGAAGGACCTACTTTCTCAGGGACGGGGCGCACTATGGCACCCGCGTCCAGACCTCTGGAAACTCCATGTCTGGTCCCTGGGACGGACGCGGAGGTTCTAGGTGGTCTACCACAGGCAGTGGTGGACACCATCACTTCCGCTAGAGCCCCTCACGAGGCGCTCTATGCATTGAAGTGGAACCTGTTCGTTGAGTGGTGTTCTTCTCGCCGCGAAGACCCCCGAAGGTGTTCGGTTAGCGCCGTGCTTTCCTTCCTGCAAGATGGGTTGGAGCGAAGGCTGTCTCCCTCCACCCTTAAAGTGTATGTCGCGGCAATAGCGGCATATCACGATGCAGTTGGTGGTAAGTCCCAGGGAAGCACGACCTAATCGCCAGGTTCCTCAGGGTGCGAGGAGGCTGAATCCTCCTCGCCCAAACCCGGTACCCTCTTGGGACTTAGCTCTGGTGCTGAGAGCGCCCAGAGCCCTCCCTTCGAGCCTCTGCAGTCCATTGAGCTGAATATCCTGTCCATGAAGACAGTACTCTTGGTTGCATTGGCCTCCATCAAGAGGGTAGGGGACCTGCACGCACTCGGGTCAACGCAATCGTGCCTAGAATTCGGGCCAGGTAACTCTCACGTTGTCCTGAGACCCGCCCGGATACGTGCCCAAGGTTCCCACCACTCCTTTCCGGGACCAGGTGGTGAACCTGCAAGCGCTGCCTTCGGGAGGAGGCAGACCCAGCCCTGGCTTTGCTCTGTCCTGTCCCCGCGCTCTCCGTTGCCTCACGTGGACCGAACTCGAAGCCTTAGGACCTCAGAACAGCTCTCTTCATCTGTTACGGAGGCCAGCAGAAGGGAAAGGCTGTCTCCAAGCAGAGGTTAGCCCACTGGATAGTGGATGCTATTGTCTTGGCGTACCAGTCCCAAGACGTGCCCTGCCCGCTTGGTTGCGAGCGCACTCAACTAGGAGTGTAGCCTCCTCCTGGGCGCTGGCTCAGGCGCCCGCTAACAGATATATGTAGAGCTGCGGGCTGGCGACACCTAACACGTTCGCTAGATTCTATAGCCTCCGTGTAGAGCCAGTATCTTCCGATACTCGCCCCAGTGGCCAGTAGCGTGAAGTGCCCGTTCTAGTGTCGGCTTGTGACGCCATTCCCGCCCCCTGGGCCGGATGCGTGCGTTATTTATCTCCAGTCGTGTTCCCCAGAAAATGGCGAACCCTGTCGAGCTCCTCCGTCACCCCTTCGGTGTCAGTCGTTCTGCGGCCGTCTGGCGCCAGGCCTGCACCCGTATGCTTGTGGAACGTGTGTGTAGGCTGGGTTCCATATGTAGCGGTTCCCTGGACGCAACCCCATATGTGTGTTCTCCACGGTACCAGCTACCCTACCCGGCTAGCCCCGTGTCTTTCCCTTGACAGAGCTCGCTCTGTCGTCTCTGGTGGTGTTCTTCCCCCCTGGGATCAGGCTGGATCCACCCCAGAGACTGCCATATGTTGTACTACCCTGATAGGCTAGTCCTTATGCGTAATTTGCCACCTCTCCCTCCGTTGAGGCTCGTGGCCTCCGCAGCGTTCCGTTCCCAAACGGGCACGCTTTCCCAGCGTTATCCAATAGTCACTCTGAGTGGGTCTTGCAGGAACAGCAGTGACTGTCCTTCCCTGCCGGGAGCCCTGACTTCCTCTCCAATGAAGGAGCGGTCCAGTGAGCTCAAGCAGGGCGCTGGAAGGGCCAGCATCCTGGCGTTTTGGTAGGGATCCCAATTCGTCGGTCAGTTCCGACGTACGTCGAACGTGACCGACTGAAAGGGAACGTCTCGGTTACGTATGTAACCCTCGTTCCCTGAAGGAGGGAACGGAGACGTACGTCCCGTCGCCAGGTGCTGTGCTTCAGCTGAAGGCCGAGCCACTTGTTTCGGCTCCTCAGTTGAAAAGCGAGGATGCGGTATTCCACTTCCGTATTTATACCCGCACAGCGGGCGGAGCGTGGACCGCATGCCAATCGATATTGGCTCGTTTAGAAACACTCGAAGCAGATTGGTCTCTGAAAACAGATCCCAATTGTCGGGTCAGTTCGACGCGTGCGTCCGCTTCCCTCCTTCAGGGAACGAGGGTTACATACGTAACCGAGACGTTTACTTTGGTATTTAAATAGTCCTTTTAAATAGATTTTGATTTATTTAAATTTCTATTTTAGTTTGATGTCTCGTTCTAACTTCTATTTTTGGAGCTTTTGTTCCTGTTACCTTGGTTGAATAGGAATCTTTAACCCTAAAAGAAAATACAATTTCAATAAACATTACTTCAAGAAAATAACAATTTAAATGAAAATAACATAAAACCTAACAGTAATTCACTGTAGATGAACAGTTCTCAGTCCGTGGAACAAGTGTGTTTGTATGTGTGCAAAGAAAGGAGAAATATCCAAGTGACAAATCCAATGAATGCAAAAGTCTCTTGGTTTAATTATGCAAATGTCTGTGGTGTAAATGTATAGTGCAACAATCAGTTCAGTGCAATGTTGAGTTAATCGATGAGAAATACTAATAAGACTTCCACTTGTGACACCAGATAAGGCACTGATCACTTGATGAATCAAAGACGTTCTTCTAATCTCTTTCAGGGTTCTCCAACAGGGTGGCTCGCCATCTCAGGATCACAGCTTATTCCAGACTCTCAAAAAAAACCCTGACCAAATCCAGGGGATTTCAATACAGAAATAATCCACAACATTAGATTCTACAGGCCTCACAATCGTTATCATCCACTTCAAAATCATCAATCATTGCACTTTTTGTTTGCTTGGATAACACCTGCGATCTGGGCGGCTCGTGCCTTCTCTCACGATCATTCCATCTCATATCGTACATACATCGTCATACACGCGCATGGCTTTAAACATGCATCACACTTTAATTATCAAAATTATTTTGATTATTCTAAATGTTAATAGCACAGCAGAACAACTTTAACATATTCATTCAGATTTTTTGAATGAAAATATAATTATTACAAATTATATTTATTTATTTATTTACAGCTCAGTTCTAACCTGTGTTACACCAACTCTATATTAATGCCTGTGGTTCTGAAATGAAAATTCAACAGGTACATACTGTATGGGAGTGGTGTGTGAGTGTCCACATTTTGGCCATGTAGTGTACAATGAAACTTACAAAAATATAGTAAACAGTTTGAGCACTTGTTGAAATATCATTATAGAGTACTAAAATAAATTTGAGGGACAATATAAACAGTTAATTTATGACTTTTAATTTAAGTATTACATCGTAAACACACAAAACATGTCATGATTTGTATTTAAAGAAAAAAAAAAACAGTTTTTCAAGTTTGTGCAGTTGGTTTGGACAAATTCCTTCATTAATTGGAGTATTATGTTAATAAGACTGTGTTATCTGAGGACATTTCTGCAACGGTGAACACTTTAGTGAGGCTTTTATATTGTCCCACTGGCAGTTTGTTTATCCATCAGCTCTAATCCTATATTCAGTGGTTCATTATGATTAGCAGAAACATCATACCCTTGCCCCTGTAGGAACATTTTGATTTAGGTCACAGGCATCATTTGCTTTGTAAGTCACATACTCCGATAGCTTTGTAAGTCACATACTCCGATAGCTACCAATTTTTCATGTTATTGTGACGAATCAGTGGGCTTTAATTGGTTAAAACACAGCTATAATTGAATCTAATGAGCCATGCTATAAAACTTTTGCCACTGTTTTGCCATATTTCCCCACTATACAGCACTTCCTTTCTTTCTCTCGAACACAAACACATGCATACATTAAAATGTGCATGAATGCGGATATGCTTGCATGCATCCTAACTGTTGAGGCTCAATAAATGTAACAGGATAACTGAATGCTATACGATCACACCCTTGAGACAAATCTTCAGACACTTTTATGTTTAACTCTTCATTATAGGAATTAAAGCCTCTAATAAAGTACTTCAGCAGTAACCCTTAGGAAACTAGCAGGAGGTAGGAACAAAGGGCTTGTCTTGACTGTTTCATAACACAAGCTTTAAAAGATTTAAAATGAAGCATTAACTGCAGTTCCTGCCTTGCCTACTCACTGCCCTTCCTAATGGCTCAGTTGGAGGTAGATGGCGAACTATAAATTGTGTCCGTCTGTCTGCTGACGAAAATAATGTGTTTTTAAAGCAGTGACAGCACTTTAAAGAGAGAGATGGAGAGAGTGAGCGAGCAGTGATGCGTAGGGCCTAACTTACAGAGCATCCTCTGCTTTTCACGGCAGGCAGGACTGCCTTAGGTTAAACTGGCTCTTCTAATAGCTTGCATAACACGGAGATTTGCAAATTAGTGACATTCCCTCTACTTTTTGAGAACTGTGCCTATGGTTTATGAAATATTAAATAATCTCCCAATTTAAAAACTGAACCTATCAATAATACATTCATTAGCACTAAATATACACAACGTAAGCATCACGCTCTTTTCCATTTGGATGAGCAACGGATGTAAGATGGTATATGAAAGATTGGTGCGATGTTTTGCATTCTTGCACGATATCAGCCAATTAGCCTCTAGACTTATCTTGCGTTATAGACTTATCTGACTGTTGCAGTCAGACTCAATGGCAATCCAGCGTTAGTGAAAAGCCCAGAGAATCTGCACTCTGAACGCATTTTAACACCCCACTCTTGGGCAACTTGGCATCTTCAGCAATAATCTTCTACCCCAAAGTTCTTTCCACCACACTAAAATCCTCTTAATGTACACTTAAAGCATTATTGAGAAGCAGAGAAATAATTCTTAAAAATCTGAAACATCTACTCCTATTTAAAGATGGTCACTTTGCAAACGTGATCTAACCCATCAGAAAACCTTTTTAAGCAAAAAAAGAAGACATTTTCTGAAAATTCTGTGGGTAAATTAAATTAAGTGCAGCCACTGTTCAGAAAGGTGCAGTCTTCCTATCAGATGCTCCTCTGTTGAGAGACGATGGGATAGGTGTGAAGATTAAAATTAGGTTTAATTAGGTTATTTTTCAGTATTATTATTTTTTAGTATTTACATAATTATTTGTATAATGTATTTTTGTGAAGTCAGGCTGTGTCTGTATATGTGTCCCAAGGCATGGGATGAGCTATATATATTCGGTACAGGAATGTGTGTATCCTACATGTAGCATATGTTTTCCACTGATGCATTTGTTCCATGATGTATACGTAGACTGATGTACAGTATTCTTTATATCGGAAGTGGACTGTGCCACATGTAGCGTGAAGTATCATGTACTATTTTTAACATAGGACGCATGTTTCTCTACCTAAGGAAATCTCTTCCTAGTAAGTTTACCTCTGTTTGTAGTATATAACATCCAAATTGAGTGTACTGCCCCAGATGAGAAGAGAAAATGAGAAGAAGACAGCAGATAGGAAGACAGAGGAGGATGGAGCAAGGGAGAGGGGTAGAGGAATGGAGGAATGGAGAAACACATACAGCTGGCATGACACAATAACTTTTCAATGTCTCTACTATGTCTGACATATAAAAATAATAAATAAGAGATCTCTTGGCAAGATGACGGTCCTGTGATTCAACCATAACTGGGACAAAGCTTAATTTAAGATCAACGAGGTGAAAACAGGATATTATGTAAAATAAACAAATGTACTTCCTAAATCAAATTTTTGAAGTGAAATGGAAAGCTGGTAAAATAAGAGCAAATGTCTTCTTGTAAGATCTTAGAGAACAGGTCGGGTGGTTTAATTAATCCTCTTAGATTGAGATGCATACAATCTGTTTTTTTTCATGCTTCACCTGTCTCTATACGCTCTGAGCCTTAAACAAACCAAACGCTTTTAACAGATACAAGTCTGCTGACAGATTTGGCGGAAGGAAGTGCGCTTTACAATGTGCCTTGGGTGCACATATTAAAGTCAGTGCTGTTCCATTGAAGCGCACACACAAATACGTCACATGCACACAGAGAGCGGCGATCACTCAGCTCACACACATGCTGTGTCCCAGTTCGCCTACTTATAATATGCTCCTAAAAGTATGCACTCTTTTTGTGAAGAAAAAGTAAATGCATTTGATTGAGTGTGTAGCAGAAGAGTATGCAAGCTTTGGGACATACTACTTCATCATCTTTAACGGACAGCTCTGTCAGCTTAGTTACATGCATCCTGTAACATGCTGTCAGACTCGCACATCCGCCATGTTTGTAGTTTTATTCAACACTTTTTATCTGTGTTGAATTATCGCCCAACTCGCAGTAGGTTGTGGGCAATACTAGCCTTTAGAGTGTGCACGGATCTGCACCAAAGCGTATACTGCACTTCGGATTCTAAGAAAGGTTGACCATCTGGGTATCTTTGGAATACTCATTTTAACACACTATGATGTGATGCACTAATTCTAATTTCAATATTTAGGACGGATATAGGCCTAGTATGCGAATTGGGACACATTTAGGAGCACAGAAACTTCAACTAGAAACTATCAATGCTTCCCTGCAACTTTTAGTAATAAAATTGATTCACTACTGAATCAAGTTACATTATATTTTCAGCAACAAGGGGGTTATGCTATTTTGAAGTAGTTAAACTCCCAGCTTCATTGTTAATAGATCGAGAGAGAGATGATGAACAGACATAGGTACGCATCTCTCATCTCTCTCTCGATAATAAATTCAAATAAATGCTATAATTCATTCATTCAAATAAATGTAATCTTTTTACGTACAACTTCTTCTATCTCTGTGTCAGATTCAAAGCTGGCAGAATGCTAGCTTTAACAAGCTGTAACTGACGAACATAACCATAATCTTTACCCTTTGTGGTCAAATATTGTGCTGCAAACATCAATGAACAGCTTCGAGTTGTGAGTGCTGGCAAATGACCATGTAAAAATAAGATAGGGAGAGCGGGCACAACCTAACGCTTTCTGACTGTCTCTCAGTTTGTGTAAATCCACTTGGGATCCAGAGTATTTATTTTTTCCCACATTTAAATTGCACACTGTCTAGTACAATTATATGATTTTATTTCATTAATACAGTGTAAACTTTTTTCTTGGTTTACCCCAAAAGAATGGAAGTGAAATGTGACAACATGCCCCATAGGTGGGGTACATTGTAACATGTGAGGGGCACAATGTAAACATGAGCATATGACAGCTTAAAATGTTACCTGATATAATCCATAAAATATCCAAGACAAAACTAAAATATTTTGTCAATAAAAATACAATTATTAACTTTTTAAATATAAACAATGGCATTTTTTAATCGTTAAAAATATAAAAATTGAGTTTGACAATAAACACACCGCTAAATACAGCTATACAGCATAGTTCAAAACATAATAATAATTAATAATTTCTGAACATTGACTCTCAGTCATTATTCACCTTTTCTCATGGTTTCTCAAAAGAATTCATAAAAGTATAGAATATAATATCATATTTCTAATAGGGGCTCACTGTAACGCTGTTAGAACGCACCTCACCTGCGGAACTGGGATTTAACCTCGGCTCGTGTCTTCTGCTGTTAGATCAGCATTAAAGAACCATCTCAACTGTTAAATAACAGATATATGATTACAATAATATCAGATTTGTCTTATTTTAAATAAACACAAAAAAGAGAAAAAAAAAGTAAGAAATTTACTTTTGCTATGGTTAAATAAATGTTCAGTGATATCTTCCAAAGATTTTTAATTTTGGCACAATTTTTTCTAAATAATGTTGATATGGTAAAGTTTTCGTCATCCTGGCATGTGTGGAAAGTGTTAAACCATACGTTGTTACAACTAACTCCGCATTAGGTCTCCTAATCCAAAAATCGCTTAATGCACAGCTAGCCGTGGATGTCTGATATTATGCCAAGATCTTAACTTATTTTAGCCATGCTAAAATTTTAAGACTTGTCTTTAGTTTGGGATGGGGCCAGTATCAGTGTTGTAGTGCTTGTCCTTTCATCTTCTGCTGTGATTTGCTTGCAAGTCTTGTTCGTGGGACTGCATCTGGCTTATATCTTACTGATGACGCAATTTATCTCTTTGATTATGCTGCCATATGTTGGTATGGGAGAATACATTTCCCTCATAATTACTTGACTGTGTACCAATATCTTATACAAATTGTCCTCCTTTCAGAGCTCCAGAAACTATTACGGTAGCTCATATACTCAGACCTACCCTGGCTACCTTTGCCCTGACTGGACACAATCTACCCTGGGATCTTTCTGACCTTTCGTATAATTTGCTCAGCTTCTACTCCAGGCCACATGCAGATGCTCCCAACCTGTCTTCTAGTTCCTCATGAGACCTGACCTTTAACCTCAGTATTATTCCTTGAGTGATCATGCTCACTCTGTGCATTCGATATTATTACTTATACTTTTGAAGCAACTGAAAACGACTGCGCCATTGACCAACAAAAACCTGGTCTAAAGTCAATAGTGCAGTATCTTTTGTGTTATTTAAAGGGTGCTGTGACAAGCAGCGGAAGAATGAAGACCGCGAAGTGGCTGCCCGAGGTGGTGGTGCTGGAGCGAGTGAAGACCTGGTGGGATGGAGAGCTTCGCTGCCATGCTCCTAGGTCGAGGTGGGGTGGCTGCCATCGAGAGGGAGTGGAGTCGCCGCCAGCGTTTGTCGTGGCTGTTGCTGTCCGCCATGATGGGGAGGAGCAGGGAGCACGTGGGACTCACTGCCGGCTGCCCTCAGCTGGAGGAGCCATCTCTGGCTGCCAGGGAGCGAGGAGCGCCCAGTACCATTGCATGGCACCGTGAGGAAGAGCCTCTCGGCTGGCTGAGGACTGAACGGCAGTGTGTCCAGGAAAGCGGACCAAGATTTTTTTCTTTTCTCTCTGCCTCTGTCGCCCCTTGTGCTTCCATCTCGTCTCCTCATCTGTCCTTACCCCCAGGTGCTGCGGCTGCTGAGACTGGCCCTGGGGGAGTCAAGAGCAGTCTCATGGGTTCCCCGGCCTGTGAGGGGCAATGGGGTATGTGACACGCAAGGCGGGTGAGAGCTTTGAGCAGCGCAAGGCCTGGCATCTTTGAAGAGGAGCACCAGCTGTGCATCACACCGGTCTTGAATCCTCTCCCAGAGGAGCTCAGAAGCATAAAAGGAGCAGCAACAGTGAAAAAGATTCCACTCAAATTCAGCCATGCAAATAGCTTAATCTATGATGGTGCAAGCACAACTGGCTCTTAAAGGAATGGGAGATGACACACTGATTGGTTTATTGCACGTTATGCCCAAAAACACCCATGATTCATTTTGGACCATGCTCCTGGCACACCAACCATTTTTTCCATTGTTAAACATTGTCAATTTGGACTTAGTCTAATTTTAACTGTACTGTTTTAGGCCAAAATTAATTAAAGCGGAGTTTGCAAACCCTGCCACATCTCAGAGCAGAAAAGGTAGAAATTAAGTCTCACACACACAAAAAAAAAAACCCTCTATGAAATAGAAGTTATAGCTTTAAAGTCATTTCCTGAGTAATTGTCACAGGTGTGTGCAGGCAGGAAGGCAAAGACAGGTAAATACAAATCTCAAACGAAGTTTAATGAAATGGGACACTCAGATGAGTCAAACAGGTCAGTAGTAACACTATACATTAATGTACATAGACGAGACAGGACAAAGACTGAAGAAAACAGGAGAACTTAAATAGCAAACACAAGATAATTACAAGACACAGCTGAACTTAATGGTGACCATAATGCCAGACAAGTGGCGTCAACACTAGAACAAAGGAACATGTGACGAATGAAAACAGGAAGTCCATGGAACAACACATAACGGTGACATAACGGCCCTTCCCAGAAGGTGCAGCCTTGCACCGCAAGATGGATCAACTGCAGAGGGAGGGGTCTCAGGAGGAGGACGAGGAGTAGGAGAAGGGTAGAGTCTATAATGGAGGACCTAGTGAGGAGCTGACAGAGGGAGGAACCATGGAGGAGGTAGGGCTGACTGACAGAGGCGGAGCCAGTGAACGTCATGGTGTAGCCGCTGGGCCAACGCACCACCGACAACGCCAAAGATCTGGCGGGCCTGGCGATGACCTGGGCTTTGGCAACAGAGGCGTCCGGCAGGGACACAGCAGGCCACTCTGTGGAGCCGAACCAACCAAGCCCCCGAGATGGAGTAGGAGGGGAGTGAGGAGCCTAACTGAGCCCAGGGGATGGAGGGAGGCGCAGCCGGACGAGTGGAGTCCCAAGGCGAAGGCGTGTCAACCGAGTGACCAAGGCAGCGTCGAGGGGTGAGGAGACCGCGGAACTGGTGGTCCATGGCAGAGCAGAGGGAGGTAAGAGCCAGGGCAGCACCAAAAGGCTCGATGGACTGAGGTGGAGTCCTGGTCGTGGAGGCCGAGGCAGAAACCGTGGATCCACTCAGCCCATATGTAGCTGCAGACTGGCAGACTCCATATGGCGCACACACCATTCTGAAGGTGGACAGAAGGTGAGTAGGAGGAGATTATGGGGAGGAGGTGGGAGAGGGAGACAGGAGGCGGAGTCCACTCTGGACTGAGACGGTTGCTGGACTCTGGAAGTGGACTGGAGCGGGTTCTGTCTAGAAGTCAATTAGCCAGACACCCAACACTGGTTCAGGCTTGGGCACTGAAATGGTGGCGGTAGCCATCTTGGCCAGAGACAAGGGCTCTGGCATGGCGGCCATCTGGATCAGAGACGAGGGCTCTGGCATGGTGGCGGCCATCTTGGCCAGAGTTGAGGCGCCAGGCGGGACAGGTATCATCACTGAATTTAGAAGGGTGGTCTCGACAGAACGAGACTCTGGAAGGGTGATCTCGACAAGCAAGGCTCTGGAACGTGGACAGAGATTGAGTCCTCTCTGGACTCGTTGTCCTCGATGAATCCCACAATGAGGGAGGATCCGCACACCCACAAGCAGTCAAGAACAAACTAGAACAAATGAACATGTGACAAATGAAAACAGGGAAGTCCATGGAACAAAGCAGAACATAACTGACAGTAATTTACTAATTATTTTTATTAATGTTTTTTTCTTTTTTTTCTTTTTTTGTGTAACAGTTTAGGAAATGTTTGCAAGTAAACTTTTCCTTTTGTTTTGAAGGGTGGAGTGAAATATTTATAGCTCATAAGCAGTTTCAAACTGATTGTTACTCGCTATTTTACAAGTGTGAAATTTTGTATGAATTTGTATGAAGTGATTTGTATGTAAATGCATGATTTGTTAAAAAAGTTCAGTATGAAGGGATATGGCGTATCAACTCCATATTAATATCTATGTGTTTTGAATGCAATGTCCCTGTCATTGTAATGGTCAGGGTGTCCCAATACTTTGTCCATATAAGTGTGTACACATTAAGTGCGTTATTAATTTAAATGTTAGTACAATAGTTGTTAAAAATATTTAATATAAAGTGGGACCTACATTTATACTAATTTGCAATAAACTAAATATAAATAGTTACAAATTGTTTTGAGATTGTAGTTAGCTCTTTACGCTCATGTGGTGGCTGATCACACTGACCTAAAATCTGCACTTAAGTATTTCAATTTTCAGAGAGATAAAAGCATTGCTGTTACTTATACCGTGGCAATTTCTCAGTATTTTATGAAAAACTAATGAAAAATTGAAGAAGAATCTCTGTTCATTTGCTTTACAGCTGTTCTTTCCAGACACTTTGTCCTTTTGTACCACCCTGCCATTTTTGCTCTTTAAAACTGCTAACAGATGGTCACCAGGAGTGGGATTGTTCTTAATAAATTGATTCGGAAACCATTTGTCTAAACAATAAGGAATCTGTCCAAAAATTGTTCCTGCACTCAAATGTTATTAATTCCCTTGAGCATATCACAATTTTATGTACATTAAAAAGACTACAGCAATCTGCAGGTAAATATGACTTATCAGTGTGGATGAAAACAGACTTGACAGTCCTCTAAAACTGAGATGTCAAAAGCGAGTCTAAAGAACAGTATTTCTGAGGATGCTAGAATAACAACATTTTTTGATCAGAAGCAGCGACACTTGAACTGAAATAATAGGTGCTCATCAACGGCACTGCCCGACACGACAAGTGCTTTGTCTATGCCAGTGTTGTTGAAGTAATAGGTAAAGATGAGTAAAACACTTACTCAAAAATTGTTTCTTGCTTTTGTATTCCTACAAATGATTATGTGAGAGGTAAGTGACTTAGGTGTGTACCTCTGCACATCTGTATGCTAACCATGGGCCAACATCTCCATCCACTCCATATGGAACTCATGGGAGAAGGCAAAACTGACTTCTGAGCCACTTCACATTGTAAGAGAGATGCACCTGTAAGCATCTTCTAAATGTTCAAAAATTGCCCCTCTGAGCAAATCTAAAATGAGACTACTAAAACCCTTACAAATAGCTGAATTTGTACCTTGCATCATATCTTCCATAAACTTTGACTCATCAAAGCCTTATCACTTCTAATTGTCATGATTTATGCTCATATACATATCTGTCCAGCCTATGGAGCCAATTCTGCAACAGTTGAGCTCAGTGCTTTATGGCAAGACTAACCTGCATTCATAAAATCTGCAGTGACAGATGTTACTTTCTTTTACTATGAGTAGCACTTGGTCCTAGGTCAACTGCAATCAAAATCACTAATTAAACTCCACTTCTAGCTGTGGAATCTGGGGTTTACTGACACCTTCTTTAAACCAGTTAAATTGACTTCTGTTCCAAAGGCTTCAATTTCATGTCAAACTCTTTACAAGTCTAATATTCATGCATATATGATACTACTCAAAGGATTTAGGAACACTATACTAGATAATACTGTGCTCGACTCTCTTTCACCTTCAGGGAATTGCCCTGACCAACAAGGTGCTGAAAGCATACTCTTAGGAAATGTTATCTACAGTGATAGGATAGCATCTTGCAGTTGATAGGAGATTTGTGAGATGTACATCCAGGGCACTAAGTCTGTTCCACATCACATCTCAAAGATGCTTCTAGCTGAAGGTGTTGATCTGGTGACTGGGGTTGAGATCATTCTAGTACAGTGAACTGACATATGTTCAACCAAGAACCAATTTGTACTGATTTGAAGCTTTGGTATACTGCATGGTCCTGCTGGAAGCAGCCATCAGAGAATGGGCACAAGGTGGCTGGGTAAAGGATGGAGTATGGTCAGAAACAATGCTTCAGGTAGGCTGTGCATTTAAACTAAGTTCTAACCTGGTACTAAGGCCTAAAGTGTGCCAAGAAAACATCCCCACACCATTACAAGCACTCACCACCAGCAGCCTGCACAGTGGTAATAAGGCATGATGGATCCATGTTCTCATTCCTGTTTACGCCAAAATTCTGACTTACTTCCATCTGAATGTCTCTGCAACAGAAATCGAGACTCATCAGACTAGGCAACATTTTTCCAGTCTTCAACTGTCCAATTTTGGTGAGCCTGTGCAAATTGTAGCTCTTTTTTTCTATTTGTAGTGGAGATGAGTGAAAATCGGTGGGGCCTTCTGCCGTTGTAGCCCATCCGCGCTCAAGGTTGTGTGTGCTGTTGGTTTACAACAAGCTTTGGCTGCATACCGGTTGTAATGAGTGTTAGGCTTCCAGTCAAAGTTGCTCTTCTATCAGCTTCTGAACCAGCTCGGCCCATTCTCCTCTGACTCTAGATCACTAAGGCATTTTTGCTCACAGGACTGGCAGATACTGGGATGTAGAGCAACTGCTATGTGGGATTGGTTGATTAGATAATTTGCATTAATGAGAAATTGAACATGTGTCTTGGCTAATCCTTAGGTGAGTGTATAATCAAGTATGGTCACACCTGGCTTGGGAACACATATTCACTAGTTAACTATGATTTTGTTTCACCTCAACTCTCTAATTTATCGCCTATATTAATGTTAAAGGTAGTTGTTGTAGTGGTTGTTTAGTATCTTTTGTATACATTTTGGAAGACAGGATGACATTTCTAAGAATATAGTGAATAGCTTTTATGGGATTAAAATTCCAAACTAATGTATTAGAAAGTCATGGATGAAAATAAGTGTGAATCAAAAATATAAAAGTTTATTTAAAAAAATAAACAAACATGAATCAAAACTTTTAAACACAATAACAATTATCACACAAATCTATGTTTATTGTTCTTAAAATTAGTGTTCCTTGGTTTTATTACCTAAAGTTAGTTTCTTTATACATATATTTGTGTAATATAATTTTAATGTAGTAAAGTTTTGATTCATGTAATATATATTTAGACCCGCATCCGCCAAGCTGTTATCTTGATAATTTCACATATTTTTTTCTTCAGTTTGTTCAACATATTTTGCATGTTTTTTAAATTTTGATTCACGTCATTATTTTTTGATTCGTGACCGCAGGTAATTTTTCGGCAGGAATTCAATCCCATGCTTTTTTATGGTGAATTTGAGGTAACATTTCAGTAGCCTGGAAGCAATTCTGACAATAAAAGCAAATTAGAAAATGGTTTCTAGCCAGCAGTTTGATAATCAACTAGGGAGCTGGTTTAGACAAACCTCGGCTCTAAATTGTCAGTAGTTTCAGATAAAAATCAAACCCCAAATACCTTTGTAGCAGATGTTCTGAAGAAAACACCTGATATGAGCCTACCAAGCATTTGCCTCGTGGGTCTAGTGTACAACTTGTGATTGGATTAGGAGCATTTCCACCAGGATCTACTAGCTTTATGAACGCTGTGAAGTAGTTAACGTGCAGCCAAGGCAAGGAAAGCAAAATGACATAAGCCGATTTTGGGTTAGCAAAGCACTGATGTAGAATAAGCTTACTATATCTAACTTCTTGAGAAGACTCTCAAAACCTGGAAATAACCAGAAATCTGACCATTTGCAAAGGAGTTCCACTAGTGTCACAAATCGGTTTTCTATATATTTATATTTTTGAAGTGGGAATACACACACATTCCTTCTTTTATCTCATGTTGCCTTTGCCCATAGGCATAATTTCTATGGCTGCACTGCAGTTATTGTGTTTAGCTTTAACCTCTAATTTGCTTGGGGCTTGGAAGCTGTGGTTGTCATCTTAAGTTGGGTAATGGGTTTTATTCATGGAGAAATTTAATTGAATCTGTTGTGACGATATGATGGTCTGGGCTTTCAGTCGAGATTTCATGCAATATTTCATGTAAAATGTCAATATATCATTTGCATCGCAGGTGAATATGTGTTTGTCAAACAACATGCTTCCAGGTTTCAGAGGTTGCAGACAAAAGATTCCACAGTTTGCAGTAACAGGAGAGCAATGGTAAATCAGAACGCTGCAATAGTGGGGACACTGAAACACTATATGCCTCTTTTCACATCCATTTCTGTGTACTTTTTGCGCATGTGGTACACACAGGTAGAGAGATTCTTGCACACTGTAGCCTGGCACCTGAGAGTGTCCACTTCTAGTCATCAGTGTTGAGATGATGTTTGTGTGTTTCTATGACAGAAAATCAATGGCTTTCCTACAGTGGCTTATCAGAATGTGTTGTGATAAAAACTGGGTGTCTGTTAGTCAATGACCAGCATCAGCCCAGCCGCTGAGGCATGGAAACAGACATAGAGAGAAGAGGTCAAACCCCTGCAGATCAAGAGTTGTGAAACACAGAAGAATAAACAGAATAAACCGCATGAATTGTATGAAAACCGAGTCGTAGCTGGTCCAATTCTCAGCATCGCAGACGGCACGCGACCAGTAAACCAGCATCCTATTCCATTTGTGGAAATGCTTCTAAATATCTGCTGGTATCAACTATACAATGGGACATATAACAAAGTGGAAGCAATTGGGGAATAACAGCAATCAGCCACGGCAATGCAGGTAACGCCACTTAAAAATCATAGAGTCAATAACATGATGCTATAGAGATACAGACTATACTTTGTGTGTCCTAGATTAGCTCAAGAATAGTGCGAGAGCTTCTCTGTAGAATAGGTTTCAGTGGTCATAGCTGCATCCAAGCCTTACAACACCAAGTGCAATGGTAAGTGTTGGATGGTGGTAAAGAATGCTCACTGACTTCTAGGGACAGGAGGGAGAAGTGTTCCTCTGAGTACAAACCTACGCCCCTGTCTGGCAATCTGATGGACGAGGTCTAAGCCCATGCTGCCAGAGTAAACAGTACTTGCCTGACTTCACCAAACAAGTGTAAAGTCGGTTGAGGGGGATTGGCGGTGGTGGGTTTTTCAGGGGTTGGGCATGGTCCCTAGTTCCAGCCCAAAGGAGCCTAATGCTTCAGATTTGAGCAATTTAATGTGGGCAACTTCAGGAAATAGCCTGGGATGGGCCTTTCCTGGACTCATCACGACTGTGCACCAGTGCACAAAGCAAGGTCCGTTATAAAGACATGGATGAGGGAGTTTGGTGGAGGAAACTTGACTGGCCTGCACAGAGTCCTGACCTCAACCCGATGAGAACACGTTTGGGATGAATTGAGCAGACTGCAGGAGTTGTGGCCTCTCACACAACATCATGCTCTGACTCACAAATGCGTTTCTAGAAGAATGGCCAAAACTCCCATAAACACACTCCAAACTGCCAGAAAGCTCTCAGGTAGTGAGCTAGCTTATATCTGGCAAAGGTGGCAACCCACACAAGTAAACACCACGGACAACCAGGATGTCATCAAAGTCTGGGTGTGCATGTAAAGGCAGGTGTCCCCAAAACTTTTGGCAATATATTGTATCTATGCTGTATCAGCAATGCTGGATTATTCAGAAGGGCTATTCACGCCTAGTGATCAACAACTACAGACACATGGAAACTCATTGTGGTTTAACAATGCTTTAGCTGGTTATCGCCATGTGCCTGAATCTTGCAAAGACTAGAAATTTCACATTTCCAATACAAAGTAGAATCTGACTGTCTGTTCTTGAAATGCAGCACAAAGTGTCAAGTAAAATGGACCATGAACTGGTTTGGTTTATTCTGGTCGATAAACTAACAGCTTAATGACATCTTCACAGATATATTTATGCCAGTTTTCTTCCCTTCCAACTCTGTCCTCACTCTTTTTTCTTTTCTTTTCTTTTTTTGCTTAATAATAGGTCAGATTTCAGAGATGCATTTATTCAAAAATACTTTGGGGTCTAATAGGACATGTTTGAGAAGACGCTTAGTTAGTGTGACAGATATATTGTTGTTCAAGACATTTCAAAAGCACTGTGTGCTTGATTTATATATTTGGTTTGATTTGCTTGCTTCTGTAACCATTGTAGAACTAGTGGACTATACTGTTTATTGTCTGGTTTACAACTGCTGTGATTGGGTTTGGCTTCATAGGTGTTTGATGGAGATGTGAAGTGCTTGAGCTTGTGTTATGCAATGTCTGCTTTAGGTCTTGGAATCCCAGTGTCGCTTACTACTTCAGACAGGACACTGGGAGTATTCATGGTAGTCAGAATCTCTCCTTAGAGGTTACAGATCTGGAACTTTTCATGAGCATATGCTTTCTCCCATGATCATGGAAAGGAGAGCAGGTATGACTCACTTAATGACTTATAAATTTACACAGTGCCAAGGTGCCTGTGGTATGCTTGCAGATGGGACTGCAGGACATGGATTATTAGAAGATGGGAAGAAGATGCACTGGTGTCGCAGTGCAGTGCATGCTGTCTGGGAGTAAGCAAGAACAGCTTTATTTGGAGAAGCAGATTTACCAGGTTATTTTCTATTTAGTAAATGCACACATCTAGAGAATCCCAGAGTTTAGCACCATGTGTGATATTTAGTTAAAAATAGTAAAAAAATGCAAATGAAGTCATGGTATTAAAGCTTCAAGGCAATTGTTCATTTTAACAAAATTTAACAAAAGAAAAACTCACAAAAAGAAACAATGTGGGTATGTTACAGCATGTTATTTTAATAAAAATCAAACCCTGAACCTTAAAGTGTCTGTTGTTGAAACATCCATTTGTGTAATTAATCAGTTAAGGTCCTGATCATGGGTAGTTATAACTAAATATCAGCAATGGTAATAGGTTCTCTATATGTTTCTATATATCTCTCAAACGGCTTTGGACATCAGTTCCCAAAGACACAAAGCAGACATTATGAATACAAGCCTCAAGCACTTCATCTCCAAACACTGTATCTGCCCTGTAATCATAATTTGTGTGAAAAGAAATAAAAGTCATTGGTAAGCTGGCTAGTGTTCATCTAGCTGAAATGGCAGAATTGTAGTCAGATCACATAGGTAATTTAATGTGGTGGATACATATTCCAATGAGCATAGGTTGCAAATATTATTACTCTAGGATTACGAAATTTTTCAACAGTATATTTATCTTGTTCATGGTTTTCCTGCATGCCCAGACAACTGTATTTTTACATTTATTTTATTTATTCACTTAAAGGAATAATATACACACTCACCTGTAAAGGATTATTCGAACACCTGATCAATTCTCATTAATGCACTATCAACCAATCACATGGCAGTTGCTTCAATGCATTTAGGGGTGTGGTCCTGGTCAAGACAATCTCCTGGAATCTCCAAACTGAATGTCAGAATGGGAAAGAAAGGTGATTGGGCAATTTGAGCATGGCATGGTTGTTGTGCCAGATGGTTTGGGGTTCGAGGACTGCTCAGTTACTGGATTTTCACGCACAACCATTTCTAGGGTTTACAAAGAATGGTGTGAAAAGGAAACATCCAGTATGCGGCAGTCCTGTGGGTCCTGATGCTGAGGTCAGAGGAGAATGTCGGCCACTGATCTGCTGATAGGAAGCTGAATCACAAGCTGATTCAAGAGATTGTCCACACACAGCCCACTCCTCATCACAAATTTGCTGATGATACTGGCGTTGTCCTGGGCCTCATTTCCAACAACAATGAGACGTGTATACTGGACGAGGTGATAAATTAACATCATGGCAGGACACTGTTCCTCTGAATGTTGGCGTGACCAAAGAACTGATTGTGGACTCTTCAGGAAGAGATAGCAACGGACTTCTCATGATCAGGCGGGTCACCAGCAGAGAGAGAGTGAGCAGCCTGCTACCTGCAAATATCCCAGAGGACCTGACCTGGACTGGTACACATTCAGACACAGGTGAAAAAGCCAGGCAAAGATCACTACCTGGCGCAGCTGGTGAAATTCAGGGTTTCATCAGCATCCTGAAAACTTTCTCATTTAGGGGCTATAAAGTGTATTAACTCAGTGCATCACAGCGTGGTATGGAACAGCACCAGTCATGACTGCAAAGCCCTGCAAAGAGTCAGTTGGTGGCATCCGAGCGTGATCTCAGGGTCACTGGGCCTCCTGTCTCTGCAGGACGTCGACCCCAAACGCTGCAAAAGGTAGAGCTACTAAGATCATCAAGGTGGACTCCCACCCAATTCTGCAACCTCATTTCATGCTGCTGCCATCTCAAGCGCCTGGGCCTGATGGCCAAAACTGAGAGACTGGTGGCAAAGCTTCTTCCTCAGGCCATCAGGACTTGAACTCAGTCACCTGAACATCACGTGGATCACAATTTCCAGGACAAACATCGATACACTGGAGCATTGCACTGTACTTTGTGTCTTCGTTGTTACTGTGTAACAACCTATGTTATAAACCTGTTTGCACATTATACTCTCCTTTGTAGCATTTCTGTTAACCATTACACATTTCTCTGTATGTTCACAAACATCACTGCACAGTTTATTCTACCTATATTTATTCCACTTCTTTATTTTTATTTTTTCTACTTGATTTATTTAGAATTCTACAGATATATATATATATATATATATATATATATATATATTAGTACTTTTTATTCTATCATTATAATTTCCTCCTTGTGTTTTTAATCGTGAATTTGCATCTGTCCATGAAGGACTCGTTTGTTATATTTCACTGTCGGTCAGATATTCTGTATATAATTGTGTATGTGACATAGTCAACAAAACTTTGAATCTGAACGGTAAGAGCAACTTTGACTGAAATAACCACTGTTACAACCGAGGCATGCAGCACATTTGTAAAGCCACAACACGCACAACTCAGTGGTGGATGGGTTACAACAGCAGAAGACCTCACCAGTACCACTCATCTCCACTACAATAGGAAAAGAAGCTACAATTACAATGAGTCTCGGATTTCTGTGTTGAGACATTCAGATAGAGCTCAGAATTTACGAACAGAATGAGAACATGGATCCATATACTGTGTCACTGTGCAGGCTGCTGGTGGCAGGTGTAATGGTGTGGGGATGCTTTTCTGGTGCACACTTTAGCCTCTTAGTGCCACTAGGTATCGCTTAAATGCCAATGCCTGCTACCTGAGCATCATTGTTTCTGACTGATAACCATCCCCTTTATGACCACCATGTACTCCATTCTCTGATGGCTACTTCCAGCAGATACACGCACCATGTCACAAAGCTGAATCATTTCAATTGGTTTTTGAACATGACAAATGAGTTCATCGTACTAAAATGGCTCCTACAGTCATCAGATCTCAACCCAATAGAGCATCTTTGGGATGTGGTGGAACGGGAGCTTGCGGCCTGATGTGCATCCTACAAATCTCCATCAACTGCAAGATGCTATCCTATCAATAAGGGCCAACATTTCTAAAGAATGCTTTCAGCACCTTGTTGAATCAATAATGCCATGTAGATTTATGGTGCAGTTCTAAGGCGTAGTACAAACACAGTATTAGTATGGTGTTCCTACAACTTTAGTGAGTGTATATATTCCTACATTATCAGACATTTCTGTACTTTTAAGGCACATTATAGAAAGAATAATCATTTTCTGAGTGGGCAGAACATAAATCATGCAGTGGACTTTTGTATTGTTGTTATCTGTCTCAAAGGTCATTTTGGGTTAATTATAATTTGATTCACTTGTTTTGCATCAACATGGATACATAATCAGCATTTCTGAAAATGACTTATTTCTAACATTGTTAGATATAAGAGACAAAATAATAAGACTGATTCAAGTTGAACAGATTTTCACACAGCCCAATTATTTAAATTTTTAAAATTTTTAATAGTATGCTCAAGGCTGTAAAATATTGCAGTTCAACAGACTACTGTAATACCATTTACTGAACAAATTTTGTCATAATTCAAGTTATTCATCTATGCCTGTCATGTCCACACAAATTAAGTTTGGAGTGACTATGTGTGTGCAGGCTAAAAGAGGAGATAGACAAATATGGGACAGATAGATGGAGGGAAATACATTTTAAATGACAGTATACCCTCAGGAAAGCTTCAGGCCAGCCCTGCACAGGCTTGTATAATCAAAATGATTCTGTGTGGCTAAATCATCTTACTTCCATCTTCTTCTGTAACCTAAAAGATGATGATGGTCCCCAAGGCAGAAGAAAGATGGTGGCTAAGTGAGATGTGGTTCCAAAAAAAAACCTACATAAAACACACACATAGACTTATTTGATGAGTGTGAGCAAACATTGCGTCAATATATGGCATATGTTCAGTCAACTCAACAACCTCCTGGGTAATTTCTATCAGAATACTATTTTTAATGAAAGCAGGCAGGAATATACATTCTGTTTTAATAATTTAACTATCTCAATTATATCAAAACTAATCAATAGTCATTGAAGCATAGTTATAGAATCACAACTTCTTTACTATTCCAGAGCGCTCTGTCATCTCTGACAGAAAAGGCTAGACATGTGTTTGGGAACTAAATTGTCCACAAAGATTTTCCTAGTTATTATATTCACAGAAAGCCAGCACTCCCTTTATTTTTTCTGCATTATAGTATCAATAATGGCATTCATCTTCTATTTAGACACATACATGGTGCCTGGAGGCAGTCTGATAAACAGAAATCATTTCCAGATAAATATGAAATACCTTCAGTTTTGGGAGTGGCATGTGGGTGATCTAATGAAACCCTCTTTCTCCCTGCGGTGAGGAAAGAAGGAGATTGATTCTCAAATTAGACAGACAGGTTGTTTTCCCATCGCCTCTGACTGAGTAGCCATATAGAGTGTTTCTAAGTAATATATCGATTTTATGAGAAGAGTTGCATCTTTATCATTTATTTAATCTGCAAGAATTCCAAAACCTGTGGCAAGTAGATCTAGAAAATTCCTCAACTAAAATACACATAATGTATTAGTTTTATTAACAAACAAATGCAGCAAGATGATAAACACTAACGTTTCCTCCTGATCAAGATTAATGGAACTGTTCTTGGTGATAAATATGTTTGTTAAGTGCCTGCTGTGCACCCTGTACTGCGGTGTTCCTACTTTAGTAACTCTGGGGAGACTAAATGTTAGTGCATCCTTCAGCTCACTGCATCTGATGTCTCTCATCTCACACTTAGACAAATCTGGAAATGAGCAAGGAGCGTGATAACAGGTACATATAACCAGAATAGCTTTCCCTATAGCTAAGCTGGTAGTATGTCTCAGTAATTTGATAGGCACTGAAATGCTCTCCCAGGAGACGAAGGCCTTCTTAGCTCATAGAATTGTACATTTCCTGATCAAAGAGTAGGCCAGCCTGCTGTATTTATTATGTGGAACCGCCTTGATCAAAGTGACAACGCTTCCTGGAATTAATGTAGATGATGCAAAAAGGAAGTCAGGTTCTTCTTACAGCAAAGACATCTGTGTAACTGCATTTATAGCCTATTTGTAAAGTTTTGTAAATTATGTTTAATATATAGGGCCACAATCCACTCAAGCACCAAGCACACAGCAGGACACACTAATATGCTTGCCTCGAATACTCATTCTGCCACCCATCTCTTTCCTGTTACTACTTCCTCTGAGTCATCTCACAGCTGTTCTTCATGACGGAAAGAAAAGAACCAAATGAGAGCAACTCGCATTGAGACTACAGTGTCAGCCGATTATCGATAATGATAGGTCAGGCATGATGGTTTCAGATATGCACTTTTAAAAAACTTTTCAAGCTTTGTGTTATTCAAGAGTGTTCTTCAACTTCTCTGATCACACCTGTGCAATGACCAATTTGTCATTTGTTGGTGTGGTTTAGTATTGCTGACAGCAAATGCTGGAAAGTATGTACTGGGTTTATAACACATCCAGCTGCATGGGGGAAAGTTTAGATTTATATATGTATATAATATCATTTTTTTAAAACCTATTTGGAATTTTTGAAGTTTTTTTTTTTTCATCAGGCTATTATAAGCATAGGCCCTATTATTTAGAGGTATGAAACATAAATAAGGGTGGTACTTATAGATTATGTGCATGTAACAAGTGCACACTTTAACACATCAATTTTCTGCGAAAGCATCCTGTGAACTATAAAAGCCTCTGCCCAGTTTCAGTTAATGGCAACAAAAATGATTCAGAAGTTCTGTGCACAAATTATTAAAAATAAACTGGGAATTTGTCATGGGGAACACCTTTAGTGTGGAGCCAAAAAGTCTGAGCTCACATGTAGTACACTATAAGTCACAATAAGGGCACAGTCAGGTGATGCAATGTTGAAGTGAACTCTATATGTCATGCAGGTGTTATTATAGATTTGATTTATACACATAGTTGGAGTCTATAAATAACACTCTGCATGAGAGCATCATAGTTCACTTTGTCTGAAAAAGTTATGCATATACTTAAAGCATGGCAACGCAGCGCCTCATTTTACCAGCTTCCAGTGTGAGCCTGTGTCTGAGTCACGTGTAGTACCCGGCCAAGCCATTGGCCAAGATTTGAGTCAGTGACACAATATTAGGCGTGATCACAAAGTTGCGTTTCCAAAAGCATCATAAGCTTGCTGATTAGAACAATTGCCATCAATGGTCTCTATGATGAACTTAGGGCTTACAATGCTTTTTGGGAAATGCAACCCATGGCTACAAATAACACCTGTGCATAAGACACTGTCACCAGATTTATTTCTGTCTGAAGTCGCCACGCAGACATACTTCTTTTCTGAAGTATGCATAACCCCGCTTAGGTGCACATTGCCTTGACCAATCCAGGAAAGGAACTAGCCGGAGTGAGGTATGCACTGACAGTGACCCGGTAAAGTCCCCACTTTTTAGAGAGGTACATACAAGCAAAGCCACCTTTGAGAGTCGTAGCTTCTCTGATGCTGACTCTATGTAATCATGAGCATCTGACAACACTTCCAATACAACCCTGACTATCACCTGCGCAGCAAGCTCATCATATTAACGCCGCTGGCATGCCGATGGAAATTTCGGCCTAACTCATCAGTTATGGTGGCATACAGCGCCATCGATTTCTTCTTCTTATGCCGAAGTTCAAGATCAGATTTTCAAAATCATCGGATCACCGCCTTTTCACTGCATGACCATTCAGTATTCAGTCACCGCTGTGTTCACACTGCACGATGGATCGGGCGACAGGAGGTTTCACACTGCATGACTTTACAATAGGAAGAATCACTAACAATCCTCTCCGGAAAAGAAATCCACGCTTTCACAACCGGGAACATGCGTGAGATGTGACGAGTAAACAACACAAGTGATCACGCTAAAAGGCCAGACCAGAGTTTCTTGCATGAGACTGAAATTGTTATTAAAAATATAGACTAGCAGAAACTTGTGATCCAAATCGGTCAAATGCACTGCTTTGCAGCGAAAAAGGAGAAAAGAAAAAGAAGACCTGACCTGCTGCCTCGTAGGCCTTTGTGACCAGCACAGAGTAATTGCTGAGGCCTAGAAGGCAAGGCTGGCCTCTTCAATGACAGAAGCTGATGCAAGAGAAGTATCCCACAGTCGCCTTCTACCCCTCTAGGAAATCACACTGAATCCCACAATAGCTCCGAAAAAATCGCAGAATGAGAGAAAGGGCTGGGCCTCATCTCATACTCTCTAACAACTCCATCTCACGAATTCCCATGATCTAAGATCATGCTACTGCCTCAGCAGGCGATGAACCAAACCATGGGGTGCAGAGACAAAGTTTTCTTCATCATTAAAGAATAGCGTGGTGGGAGCAAGAGCCTACCCAGTATAAAAATGCGCCTCCATTGAGGACAAGCAGCCCTTCGGAGATGATTGAGCAGTAGCTCCACTCCCAAACAAAGAACACAAAAATTTGTGTCCGTCATTCACAGAATCACTTCAGGCATGGGCAAAACACATCTCTCCTAAACTTACACTTTTTTTGAACTCCTGCTCTAAACAGACAGAGACAGGTGTTTTGGTACACACAGTGACAGACAGCGTGCTTCTAAAGAGTGTAAGCTGGTGACGCTTTATGGTATGGTTTTATAGACTTGATCATGCACAATCGCAGGCCACCTGATCATGCTTATCTTAACACAATTGTTTGGCATGTATTACACGTGACTCAGACACAGAGTTACAAGTGTTAAAAGTGGTTCTGCTAGCCAACAGTATGATGCGCCGTCAATATTTTTTTCTAAAGTGAACATTTTTATTGAAATAAAGCAGAAGCAAAACAATTTAGCTTACTTCAGGATTTACAATAACAGAGATCAAAGTGATAAAAATACTCCTTGATAATCGGGCTGAGCTGCCAGACACAGTCCCAGCCTCTGCTGATTGCACTCCCACTCAGAACTTTTACCTAAACTTCACTTTCTATAATCAATGACAGCTCATGCACACTGCTCAATAAATCTTATGTGAATCCCACCAGAATGAAAAGGTGAGTATTCATCATTCATGTAGTTCAACTTGCATGACTGTGATTGCCACAATGTCAGCAACCTTGTATAATGGGAGTAGATCTAAATATAATGCTATAAATATTATGCTATGTTTTCACATGTTTTCCGTTATGTACACTTACCCAAACATATAGTAGTTGTACATTGAAGTTTTAATTAGAATATACACCGCATCAGGTATAATATTATGACAGGTGAAGTGAGAACACTGATTATCTCTTTCATCATGGCACCTGTTAGTGGGTGGGATATATTAGGCAGCAAGTGAACATTTTGTACTCAAAGTTGATTTGTTAGAAGCAGGAAATGGGCAAGCGTGAAGGATTGAGCGTGGTCGATATAAATACCAGATGAAGTAGGGACGCACTGTCAGAGTATCTTTAAAATGCAGCCTTGTTCCCGTCTGGTGGTCAGCATTCATCAAAAGTGGTCCAAGGAAGGAACATGAGGTGAAACTCAACGACAGGGTCATGGGTGGCCAATTGATGCATCGTGGGGAGCAAAAGCTGGCTCAGGGAACCAAGATCAAACCACTACATTGTAGCTCAAATTGCTCACAGGTTGCTTGATAGAAAGGTGTCAGAATACAAAGTGCATCACAGTTTATTGCATGGGGCTGCATAGCCACAGACCAGTCAGAGTGCCCAGGCTGACCTCGTCCAACGGCGAAAGCACAGGAGCATGTGAGCATCAGAACTGACTATGGAGCAACGGGAAGAAGGTGGCATTTACCATCCCTTCATGCACTCTGTCTTCTTCCGCCCTACTGCACTGCAGTCACACTCCTTTTTTCCATGGCATGGTTATATTTAATTTCTAAATTCATTTTCAGTATTTAAAAAGATATATTTATAAATACCTTTTATAACATTCATAATGTTTTAAATAAAAATAATGTTCAATAGAGAAATATGCAATGATAATAAAAACATGAAAAGTATCTTCTTTAAATACTAACCTGTTAGTAGGTGGCGTGTGCTGTCTTAAGGTGAGTCATCGAGTCATTCATTCAGAGCAAGTTGCTATATTTATGAATAAATCATTGAATCAATGACTTTCACAGAGTCGTTCAAAAACACAGATTTGTTCACTAAACACTGCTGTGGTCAGTTGGAACTATTATTTTGTTGCAAAACAACTGTTGAATCAAGCTCAGAAATTTGGATTTGCATTCTTGCTTGTATAATATATTATCTATTAGAAAACAAGAACCTGCAAAGGGTAGCTATGTTTCAGACGATAGTTTGAATCTTAAAATGATTTTTATGCACCTTTCTGTGCCAGGCTATTTGTTCTTCATGCTAGTAGGCTAAGAATAACTCACAGGTACATTGTGGGAGAACAGCAGAATGTAGTAAGTTTTAGATTACACGGCAGCATACTCACATGCTGCTTGGTGGATGGCAGGTTGTGCTGGATGCAGACAGTTTGAATTTTGAGTTCAGATTTTTTACCATGTGCATGTGTATTTTGATGTATTGATTGTATGTCATGCATTTACGGATGTGGACCTGTTAGAAATACATGCTTGTTATTTAAGGTGGGAAGAATTAAATTAAATTAAAACTATGCGCATATTTTGAGTTCACGACTCCCTCTGTCACCCTCACGCACTTCGCCTGGGAACCACAGCACTATGTGGTAGTTGCTGCAAGCTACAGGAGTGCAGTGTGATGCTATGGGCAACATTCTGCTGGAAACTGGGTCTTGCCATCCATGGAATGTTACTTTGACATGCACTCACCTACCCAAGCATTGTTGCAGACCTTCATGGAAAGATGATCTCTGTGGCTGTGGCCTCTTTCTCAGCAGGATAATGCGCCTGCCACAAAGGGGAAAAAATGGTCTAGGAATGGTTTGAGGGAGTACAACAATGAGCTTGAGGTGCTGACTTGGCTCTCTGAGGCTCTGTGTCTCAATCCAATCGATATCTGTGGGATGCCAACAAATGTTCGATCCTTGAGGCCCACCTCACAACTTACAGGGACTTAAAGGATCACCGGCTGCTGAAATTTGTTGTGATACCACAGCACACCTCCATAGGGCCCAAAGTGGAATTCCTAGTGATTTAACGGTCGTTGTGGTTACAGTACTGTGGCTGGTAATGTTATGCTTGATCAGGTGTGTATATATATATATATATATATATATATATATATATATATATAAATAAACACTCCCTTAATCAGAAAATGATGTGCATGTAAAAGGGGCCACTGATGTTATGTCCACTTTGGTATCTTTCTATTCATCCCAGATGGTAAATATAGTTAAATCAGATCCGCCCACACCACATTGAATCCACATGTAGCCTAACAGATGTGGCTCAGATCTGGGGTGACACTATGCTGCTGTCTGGGATTTCAAACACTGAGAATTACCAAAAGAAAACTTTTTGTTTTCTTGATGGACAGAAGTCCATGTACAGTACAAAGACAAAGATCAGAGCAGCACACTCCAGTTGATGCCTCCCTGCACTTATTTACCAAATATATTTGAGAACAGCCATTCAGGGAAAGTCATCGCAGAGTAAAATCTCATGTGAGGCATTAAAAACGCTCTCTGTCACTCTGAGTGGCTTGGAGTGGTTGATGCGGGAAAGAAGTCAGGTAGTGGAGCGCTATCAGAGAAGCTCTCAAGGAGATGGCTATAACTTACTTTCACCTTAAATCTTTCTTCAAGCTGAGGTGGTTGATTGTGTGTTTGTTAGAGGGGCGGATCACTGTCAGTGATGCTAGCCTCCGGGGGGATTACACACCATGAGACTGCCAGAGACTCAAAGATTCGCCTGGTGCGTCAAGACTTGTTACATGACTTTGAATGTTTCAATACTGCAGCAACATGCACATTCCCTCACAAGGATAAATGATGGACCACTTCTCTTTTGCTCAGATGTCTTCATAAATATGAGATGGACTTTCTGTCTTCAGTCTGTCTCACTGAAGTTTTGGTACATCTCGGAGTGTTTTAGTGGCTGAGTAGACACTCAGAGGTTTTTCTAAAGAAAGTTTTCATATTATGTTTATGTTTGAATGAAACAAAATCTGGGACAAGGTCAAAATGTCTGTGACACTGACTCAAGACCCACCTCAGTGTTTCTGAATTAAATTTGTCAGACTAAATTACTTTAGGATTCATATGACCAATTCTGTTCAAAACTCATACGTTTCTTTGAAAGACTGGTCATCAGAGCAGACTCTCAGTGCCCTTTTGAATTTCTAATGCTTTCTATTGAGAGGATGCATTTGTTCGAAGAAAAGTCTGGTAGGCAAGGTTTGTTGAGTATAGAACGTATTATACTTATATTACACATTATTATTAGAACACCATACTAATACTGTGTTTGACCTCTTCGCCTTCAGAACTGCCTTAATTCTACGTGGCATTGATTCAACAAGGTGCTGGAAAGCATTCTTTAGAAATGTTGGCCCATATTGATAGGATAGCATCTTGCAGTTGATGGAGATTTGTGGGATGCACATCCAGGGCATGAAGCTCCCTGCCCACCACATCCCAAAGATGCTCTATTGGGTTGAGATCTGTGACTGTGGGGCCATTTTAGTACAGTGAACTCATTGTCATGTTCAAGAAACCAATTTGAAATGATTCGAAGCTTTGTGACATGGTGCATTATCCTGCTGGAAGTAGCCATCAGAGAATGGGTACATGGTGGTCATAAAGGGATGGACATGGTCAGAAACAATGCTCAGGTAGGCCGTGCATTTAAACGATGCCCAATTGGCACTCAATGGGCTTAAAGTGTGCAAGAAAACATCCCCACACCCATTACACCACCACCACCAGCCTGCACAGTGGTAACAAGGCATGATGGATCCATGTTCTCATTCTGTTTACGCCAAATTCTGACTCTACCATCTGAATGTTCTCAACAGAAATCGAGACTCATCAGACCAGGCAACATTTTTTCCAGTCTTCAACTGTCCAATTTTGGGTGAGCTTGTGTGCATTCATTGTAGCCTCTTTTCCTATTTGTAGGAGATGAGTGGTACCCGGTGGGGCCTTCTGCTGTTGTAGAATCATCCGCTTCAATGTTGTGCGTGTTGTGGTTTCACAAATGCTTTGCTGCATACCTCGGTTGTAACGAGTGGTTATTTCAGTCAAAGTTGTTCTTCTATCAGCTTGAATCAGTCGGCCCATTCTCTCCTCTGACCTCTAGCATCACCAAGGCATTTTCGCCCACAGGACTGCCGTGATACTGGATGTTTTTCCCTTTTCACACCATTTCTTTGTAAACCCTAGAAATGGTTGTGCGTGGAAAATCCCAGTGCAGTAACTGAGCAGATTGTGAAATACTCAGACCGGCCTGTCTGGCACCAACAACCATGCCATACGCTTCAAAATTGCTTAAATCACCTTTCTTTCCCATTCTGACATTCAGTTTGAGTTCAGGAGATTGTCTTGACCATAGACTTCACACCCTAAATGTACTGAAGCAACTGCCATGTGATTGGTTGATTAGATAATTGCATTAATGAGAAATTGAACAGGTGTGAAATAAATGGCCATTTTCCATCCTGATTTTAGCCCTCTGATTTGAACCTCTGTTTGAAGGGGGCGTATCTGCTGTGAGATTTGTAAACAATGTAAAATGCCTACTGCTAGATATTGGACATCTTTGCATATGACATAAGTATTACTGTGGAACCTCTGCCAATACTTTTACTACATTTACTTCATATTACAGCTGTCGTAAATTAACGAATCGTGGAAAATCATGATTATTGGTAATATATTTACATTTATTCTCATCACATGGAAGGCAGAATGAGCTTTGAGCACATGACAGACAGTCTGTTCACGTGGAATGCAGATCTGCCATTGCCACGCACTCTCAAAAGACTTCTCGCAAAAACAAGCCACCATAACTAACAATGCAACACACAAATACTAAATCAACCAAATCACCTTTTTTATATAGCACTTTAATGTCTCAATTGTTTCAAAGAAGCTCACATTGTTAACAGGGAAATAATGTAACAGACTTGTACAGCCGTTTCCATGGTGGAAACGGATACATTCCAGCTAATTTCCAAGTATCATATAGTGTCAATGTGCTGGCAGATCTGGTAATATAGGATGTGAAATTTAGGTGTCCCCAACTGAGTGCTTTTCAAAAGCCAGAGGCAACGGCAAGGAACCAAAACCTCTTCAGGTCAATGAGAAAAACTCAGAGAAACCAGGCTCAGTCATGCCAGCCCTCTCTGGTTTGACTTGAATAAACAGTGTAAGTGAAATTATAATTCTGCAACATAGCAGGTCTTAATTCATATTAGGTAAATAGATATTCATAAGATTGTTCGAAGATTGAGTCACACGTCAAGACGTGGCTTAATGGTGGTTGTCGATGCAGCATTTACGGGGAGTTTATTTGACATGCTCTCTGCAGAGACATTTGTGGATGCGTTGGTCATGCCCAGGCGCTTGGTCCACTATCTGATCTGGATATTGCTCCGGATCCGGTGACGCAGTAAACCTCGGATAAACAGAGACTAAATTAGCGCTGATGCATTCTTCTTATGATGTACCCAGTACATCAGGTGTTGGTGGAAGCGTAGTGCGGCAAAGTATGTAGTAAATAGCGCAAGCTCTGGCGCGTCCATAAACTTGCGCTCGAGCCCGCGTGACCACAGATTTAGCCATTATAAAGAGAAATGCTTTAACAATAAGGATTTATAGATTGGTCTGGCTGCGAATTTAACTGTCCTGCATTGGTTTTAAATGAAATAAGTTACTTTCATGCTTGGTGGGGTCCTTGCTGGTTCCAGAATAGTTGGCACAGCCTGATTCGAGCCAAACAAGCCTAGGAAAGTTATATCATATTGCGACTTGTTCTCAAAACAGGATGGTAAAATGTGTAAGGTACAAACACACAAGTCAGATCTGACATGACTGGGATGTCCGAAGTAAAAATAAACGAATAAATTTTTTCTGACATCGAATCCTTCGTCAGCTTATGCAAAGATGATGTTTTTCTCACAACCAGAAACAGGTAACGCTTTTCATGGCATCGCAATCTATAGTTATTATCACAATCTTTTCATAAACAATCATTGACTCCAATTCACACACGACTGAACACCCGTAGGTGCAGGACAATAATGCGATAATGTAAAAGTAGCGCTGTTATTGTCTTGCTCCAGAGGAAGTCGATATATACTGATTGTGTCCCTGTGACGTCACTCTAGATCCAAAACAAAAGCCTTTTACAGCCTGATCATATGCTTTTGTTTAGTTTTATTGATAGAAGAGGATGCTTTGGGTTACAGAACTTGCAGGATGGCACGATACAAAGACCTTTACAAAAGATCAAGGACACCTGATTTCTTGTCATGACCCCTTTAAAACCAGCCTGGTGTGATTTTCTCTGTTAGGGCGCTTTCACACCAAACAAACAAACCAAATTTCAGCAACCACCTGATCAAACCCAGATGCACAATTAAAAAGTGCTAGTGTGAAAGCGCTATACTAAGATGTTTGCGCCAATGAAAACCTCTCTTGGTGTTAAAAGTCATCACTGTCGTGGGATTTACTACAGACACGCAGTGAAAAAAATTAGCGAATAAGCGGTGATGTGCGACTGACTCCATTGTAATACTGTAGGAGTTTTTCAGATGCAAAATTTATGAGGAGAGTATTTAAATGAATCCTGCAAGGTGATTATCTATATTGCACTCGCTTAATTTATCATATTTGTGCAATTATTAACAAACAAAATCTAGGAGCTAATGGTAATTGCTCTTGGTAGATTATGCTGGTCATTTTTGGTTTCCACTTAATTTGCACTTGTCAGAAGTCACTATCCTTTGAAGTGCTCCATTTAGAAAGTGTGAATCGCTGCCATCCAAACTCAGGGCGATCAAATTGAAGAGGACCGAGACCCCTGAAAAGGTGGGTCACACAAAACTGCCAGGAACACTGAAATATAGAATGCACCATGAAATCAAGAACAAAGACTTGTATTTAATACTGGGATTAATGTATTTATATATATATATATATAGTATGTATACATATATATCCTCTTGTGTTGTGGATGTTATCTTAATCAGTTTAAAGAGCTGCTGAAGAATCATATTACACTAACTGCTCAGAACGTTTCACCAAAGCAGGACTAAATGATAAAGGTTGAGTTTGGGTGTGTATGTGTTTATGTTTGTGTGTGGTCACACTCACTCCTTAATCACTTGCTCTCAGACTAATCTAATTGAAGGTTCTGTCATTCTCTTTTAGCAGGGAGGGAGATTGATTCAGGAGTTTCCACTGCTACAGTATAGCCTGGCCTCATTAATGACCCACCATTAGTCTCAACATTGTTACTCTTTAACACAACAACACAACAACACTTGGGCTGCATGAATTTAAGGAGAGATGATTAGATCTATATGCCACTAGGGAGACTGACTCACTGCACACGTTAAATTAAAAATACACATAAAACAGACAAGAAACATAGTCAGCATTCTGTTTATTTGATGCATTTATTTAATTTTTCTATTTATCCAACTACAACAGGAAACATCAAAAGTAATTTCTGTCAGTAAGAAGCAACAGTATTTGAAGAGTCTGCATGCAAAAGCCTCTAAAAAGCCAATGGGTCAAAAATGAAGGAACGGCTATATGAGTGAAGGCTCTCTGCATATAGTGCTTGAACATGAATACTTTACCAAACCAACACAATTCCAGCCTTAGCTCCAGTCCAAAAGTACTATACTTAGGTAGAAACCTATACAGGAGCCTGAGCAAAATAATATTTGAAGAAAAACGCCAGATGGATCTATAGAGGCTTTGCATCTTCACTTATAGTACAATGCAAAGTACAAAGTATAAATTAAATAGTACACAAGCCAGATTGAATTGAAATGCTGAACACATTTATTTTTGTCTGGGATTAAACTAATCAAAACAAAGCAAAGTGTTATTTCAGTGTGATATCATTAGTAATCATAGTATTCACATGCAAATCATTCAAATAAAGAGAACTTTGAATTAATATTAAAAATATGTTATTAGTGCACAAAATTGCAAAGGGTATGCTTGTTCTTAAACTGATGAAGGTACATGCTCAAATCAAAGCACTTTCTTTAGTCATTCTCAGATTCCTAACCTTTTTAATGAGGTCACATTTATGCCTATGAGTAGAAGAAACAAGGGCATCAAGAGAGAGGTAGAAAGAGAGTGTTGGTGGTGAGACAGTGAGTACCACTGTATGGATGTAATAACCTGCTGCTGTGAGAAATAAAGCCCAGTGTGGGTTGGGACTATTGTTCTCCACTGAAGGGAAATACACCCCTGCCTTCTCCTGGCCATATAATATTAAACATCTCCTTCCACTCTCTTCCCCTCCTTTCTTGTAGGGATATAGTGAGGCATTCACTGTCTCTGTCTTTTCTTCATACCAGCTCGGCTCCGGTTCCCTTACCTCTCCATCGCTTCTCGGCTTCTCTTCTGAGTGAGAGGAGTTCAGGTGAGCAGCTACGCCAGCTGCCACAGCAGCTGAGGAGAGCTGTGAACCGCATGTGTGTGTCTCTCTCTCTCTCTCTTCTCTCTCATCCTTCTCATAGTTCTAGCTCATGCCTCTACTCTCTCTGGAGTCTACGGCTGTGGCACATCCTGGGCACTCAAGACGCTCAGGAACGAAGACCCCTTCCACCATCTGCACTCTGCTCCCTCAAACAGCAGCACCACACACCACACGCCAAACTAAGGAGAAAATAAGGAGAGAGGGAAGCAAAGGATGGAAGAGGAAGAAAGAGAGATGAGAATCTGAGGAAAAGTGGAGGTAGAGAAAACTGACTGAGAGTAGATGGACAGAGTAGAAAAAGTGTAAAGAACAGTATTGGAACATGAAAACAGAGATGAAGGAGAAACAGAGCTGACAGAGAAAAAGATAGAAGTGATATCTGATAAGAGTAATATT
>JAGHMJ010001294.1:0-10289 GCA_018749465.1 Paracanthobrama guichenoti
ATCACACACTGAATAAGACACACATGACAGTCTGGACCCTCTCCTAATCTCTCATCACCTGTTCTGCTGAATCAGCATAAGCAGTGGCACTAAGAGCAGGAAGAGCACAACTCCCAGCATAACTACAAGCACGGAGAGAGATGCTGGAGGAGCTTGTGGAGGAGTGGGACTGATGCTGGAGCTTGAGCGCACTGTCTGAGAAACTGGAGGAGTAGTTGATGTTGTTGTGGCAGAGTAGGACACTGACAAATCTGGCAAACAGACACAAACACATTCATATTATTGATTATAAATACACAAATATTATTCACTCTAAAAATGGTGTAAAATGACTAATATCGGTCAGTGTGTTGCTGTGACCTGCACAGGTGAGTCCAGCGTGCCTCTTGTGGAGCAGTCAGTGGGACTTTCAGGAGAGGACAGTCCCACAGGTGAATCTCTATTCCTCTGCACTGACTATGTTCAGCCACACAACACCTTCCACCAGCAAGCACCAAAGGCTGAATTCCCATCAGCCCCTCAGTGCTGCCCACAACCCAGCTGCCTGCAGACCACCTGAGCATCGCTGATGTCCCACTGATCATCACAGACTGAGCCCCACACAGCTGCTATGGATACACCTCCAGCCTCCCAGAGCACTGCCTCCCTCCACTCAGTCTGGAGAGGAACATGCTCTAAAATCACACACATCAACCATCACTGACCAAAGCTTCAGCACAACATTTACAAATACACACTGAAACTGAACCAAGATGGCTTTAAATGCATGATGCAGCTGATTACATTTATGAATTTAATTATGAAAGGTAAAAAAATGCACATATTTTATGTAATAAATGCACTATTTTTAAGAAAATAGGCTTAAATTAACAAAAAGTTGAACAAATGTATTGTCAAAAAAATCTTACCCGAACACTTGGTCTCTGTGAGGATGCTGAGGTAGAACATGTCAGACGACTTGAGGAGACTCCACCAGTCTGCTCCTCTGGAGATTAAGGACACAAAAATCATAAATCTCTCACAGTGGTTATATCATCAATGTGAGAACATATAATTCTAAGCCTCATAAATAATGTTAAGCTCTTCCCATCAGCCCAGTTTAGTTTTTCAAACAGAGTTTACTCACCACATTATATATAAATATTGTGTTTAAGTAACAAACATGACTATTGAGACCATTTTACATAATTTAAATATCATCTCACTTGAGCAGGTGATCTTGGCCACTTCATTATGACTGCAGTCATTCTGTCCCCAGGTGAAGATGGACACTGCCATAGAGTGGAATCATGACGTACGACATTTCACTTTATCCAGCCCAGTTAGAGCTGATTCCCAGTCCCGGTGTAGAATCAGACAAAACACCAGATCTTCCATGAGTTCAGCTCCTGGCAGATCAGACTCACTGTGTCTGGTTCCATCTGGTTCCAGCACACATTCCCCAGGATCCATTGTAGAAAACCTCCACATTCCCTTCACAGCCCTCAGTTAACCTGGGATCTCTTTAAACTCTAGATGGAAACGGATCTGCATTAAAATATTGGAATTCCAGTACTAGTAGCATCTGAAATAGATATTTAATTATATTTTCATAATATATTATGAAATCTTGTGTACTACTATAAAAATATTTTAAAAAATAGCGCATTCATGCAGCGCTGTCTGGAGTTTATTTAGAAAAAATTACCAGCTATACTTGATCCCTTTAAACAATAAAATATTTGAAAATAATTCACTTTACTTTACTGTTTACCTGGAGCACACGACTCCTACATCCTCCTTGTGTTGACAGTCATGTTTTCCCCAGCCTGGAGAAGAGCAGTTCCACAGAGCCGTCTCATTCCCCTCACACTCCACCTCATCCAGCCATATGGCTCCAGAGCCAGGACCAAACCAGGCTGGTACCTGCTGGTTACTGAGGGCCACTCCACACTGCAGCTGTCTCCGCGCACACCACATGGGCACTTTTAATATCCCAGGAGTCATCACACTGTCCCCCCATGGAGCCGCTGTGAAAACCTCCAGCCTCCCTGCACAGTCTCTCCCAGAACCCACCAGCCTGATGGACCCGTGACCTGATATTCAGAGAGATAAACACATTATTGATCACTAACAACTGAAGAATCTGCCCAGATGTTGCTCTTCTCACCAAGGCAGGTGATTGACAGCTGTTGTGTGGAGCTGCAGTTGAGAGTTTGTGAGAGCTGCAGTTCCCTGGTAGATGAGCTTCACTCCCAGAGCACTGGAAGCCCATCACACACTCATGACTGTGTTCAGGACTGGATGAAGAGGAGCCGGAGAAGTTCAGCACAGAGCCACAGCCCAGCTGTCTGCAGACCACAGAGGATTCAGTGAGACTCCAGGAGTCCAGCAGAACTCTCCTCCAGACCTGATGGATGGAAACTTCCACCTCCCCTCACACTGTCTCTCTCCAGACAACCGCACTCAGACCGTCATGAACAGCCAGAGAGAACCTGAAGAGAATATCTTATTCTTTACTAAAATAGTGCAAGTTTGATCATATGCTTTACATTAATAATGCAACTAAGTATGAACAATATTTCTACAGCATTTATTAATCTTAGTTAATATAAATTTCAACATTTAATAATACATTATTAAAATCAAAAGTTGTATTTGTTAACATTAGTTAATGCTCTCAGAACTAACATGAACAAACAATGAATAGCTGGATTTTTATTAACTATCATTAACAAAGATTAATAAACACTGTAACAAATGTATTGCTCATTGTTAGTCCATGTTAGTTAATACATGAACTAATGTTAAGAAATGAGACTCACTGTAAAGTGTTACCATAGGTTTTATTAAAAATGAATTCAGAAATAAATGACAAGAGCATTAAATCATTCAGTCTGAAATAAACATGTGAAATACAGTGCATGATGAGAGCTGAAATATTGTATTTATACTATAAAGTCTTTCAGCAGAGTAATATCAGTGAATCTCAGAGTAATGTGGACTCACTGGAGCAGATGACTCCAACATCTCTCGCCTATGAGAACATTCAGCTCGACTCCATGAAGAGATGGAACATTCTGAGAGTTTTGTTTCATTCCCATCACAATCAAAACACATCAGCCCAGATTTCACCACTTCCTCTCAAACCAGTCTGATCCCACAACAGACACAGCAATCCCACAATTCAGCTGGGTCTACAGAGGACACTGGCAGCCTCTCATATCCCAGCATGCATCACACACTGTGCCCCATTTACTGAAGTACTGACGCCAACTCACTTTTCAGAACAGATGTCAGGACCATTGACCAGTCTGAGATCAGTGTAACCTGGACAAAGAACACAGAGCTTTCTGAAACTGATTAAACCAAGAAGAAACCAATCAAATAAATACATTTTAGTAAGACAAGATTTCTCTATAGAAAGGCTGAATATTGACATTTTACCAGAACATATCAGTCCTATGTCGTTGTCATGGGTGCAGTTCATATTAGTTGAGTGTGATGATGGACAGCGCCGGATGTGTGATTCATCTCCTCTGCACTGGAATCTCTTGTGTCCACATCTGAGCGCTTCTTTTCAAAAGCAGCTTCTCCCAGCACCTGTACAGGAGCCCCACAGTCCAGCTCTCTACACACAACCTCTGCATCCTGCTGGTCAAAGGCAGCCGCACACACTGAACCCCAGCCGCCTACAAGAAGCATCTCCACTCTCCCAGAGCACAGGTGAGACCCGTCCACAAGTCTTGACCTTCCGTAGCTTATGGTTTCTGATTATATTTACACAACAGAGAAGAACATCTGTCACTATGATTATGATATGGACATACAACAACAGTCCTTACATTAATAATGGATTTAATAAATGATAAAATTGAGTTAAGACAATAAAATACTCATCATCTATTAGCTGTTTAGGAATTCTTCTGACAACAAATGATATTAAATAATTTTAAATTGCATATAAAATGTTTATCAATGTCTGATCAGTGATGCATTAACAGGGTGATGTATGGAGCAGCTCACCTGAGCATCTGACTCCAGCATCTTCACGATGACCACAGTCATGAACACCCCATCCTCTTGATCTACAGTTCTTCAGTGTTGACTCTGATCCACTACAGCCCACATCATCCATCCAGATTGGTCCTGATCCTGGTCCAAAGTGAGCACTCATCCAGAGCCCCTACAGCCTCTCCACATCCTATCTCTCTACACACCACTGCAGCATCAGTCATATCCCAGTCATCATCACACACTGTTCCCCACTGACCATTATGATGAACCTCCACTCACCAGCACAAGGACTGTTACCATCAACTAACCTCACAGTCTCCAGATCTGTACATGAAAGAGAGAGAAAGTAGTAGTAGAACATTATACAATCATCTGTAGAATCATGCAAAGTCGGTAAATAGAAATATTATAAATATTTCAAACTGGACAACTAAAGCTGGGCATGAGTGTATAAACAAGCTGTTTGCCTGTAAAAGCTCAAATCATTTATAAAATGTAATTGATAATTAATGATCTAGTGTCACAAGATCTTAGTTTAGACATTACAAAGGCCTATTCAGTTTCTGTCTAATGCCATCATAGCCAAAACTACTTATTCAAACAAGTAAAATTTCACATCTTTGTCTATTTTGTACTCACCAGATGTGGATATAGTGAGTATAGAGGAGAGTAAAACGAGTGTCAGACATCCTCCATCTTCTTCTGCTCGTCACACTGTTTGTTTGACTCTGTTTCTCCTCGGCTCCCTGAAACACACTGAAGAAACTGGCTCCTGTCAGTCCCCTAAAGAGAGAGAGACTCACAGCTGCCAATGACACTCACTGTTACCTTATTAGACACAACAGAGGAAATCATCAAACACAATCACTGACAAATCAGAGCAGCATTTTTATTTTCTCCATATATATCAATAAAGTGTGTGCGCTGATGAGCGGGACTCCTCCTCCAGCGTGAAGAGACACTCACTGAGGACAGACTGGTGTCAGTCATATGTCAGCGTGGAGAGAAAGTCACACTAAACTTAAAGGAGACTGATCCAGAAACACTGCAGGTTATATTCAGCATCAAAGCCTGTGTCTGCACACACAACACACGAGACTGACGACTGACTGCTCACTACTGAAGCTTTACTTCACACACAATACTTGATCAGTTCAAATAAACTGAACATTTGAAAGTTATTTGGAAACAAATCTGTGTAATATTAAATGTATTTTATACCAAGAGCACAATTTACAGCATCTTGTTAATAAATGATTAAATGAACTGGACTGGTTGTGTACAACAAACACACAAGTTTCAGACCACATTAGTAAATCAACACTGGTTTCTGCTCCACATATATTCATTTGGCATTATATCCAAGACATTTGAAGCTGTGATGTGTGTTTAATACTGCAGTGCGTAATTCATCCAGCAGATGGAGGCAAACACTTCTATAAAGAGAAGCAGAAAAGAGTCTGGTCCATGAGAGCTTCTCATTCATTTTGATGGGCAGAAAATGTCCATTTTCTTTTCGTGCATTTAATAAAAAAATAAGAATAATAAAAAAATAATTACATTTATTTGTTTACAACTATTTTGTTTATATTTGCACTGTATTTAATGCATGTAGATTTCTTTTCTTTTTGTTAACTTTAAGGTCCAGATATATTATTTCAATATGAATACAATTTATATAATGTGTTATTTGCCAGGTATATCCCAATAAACATTTTGAGGTCATGCTCTTCCCAACAAATCTCTTTTCAGGTAAACTAAGCGATCCATGATTTAACAATATAAAAATAAAAATAAATAAAGAAATTTAAAATATAATAAAAATATATTATTATTGCTCCTCTCATCTATATTAATCCCTGTCTTATATATCTGCTTTCTTTCAAATGGCAGGAGTTCAGAACTTGACTTAAGGGGGGACAGAGATCTGATTTCAGATCCACAGCCAGATGGCAGGATGTAACGACTGCAGTGATCTGACACCTGAGAAATGAAATTAAATTAAATGAAATGAGACACAGCCAATGTGTCCATTGAACAGAAACTCACTGTGTTTATACGGGCGCTCAGGCCGGACCAAGCCTTTACGGAAGCAGAATTTTATTTAGCCCTCGGTGCCACCAATGCGATTGACTATTGTCATTTCTAAATAATTCGCACAACACATTATCAATCTTATTAGTTGTAGCTGTGTTGCTTACATCATGTCTGTGCTCTGTCAGTGTGTTTGCCTGCAAAACAGTTTTTAATTGTAACGGTAGCAAACCCACAAGAGTGGTCTGCGTTCATTTGCACTTTAATATTCAAAGTCTTACAATGCTACAGTTCAGACTGGGATATGTAACGATTTGTTCTTATGTTTTTTAAAATAAGTATCGTGATGCTGAATATGCTCACATTTGTTTCCAGGATTCTTTTGATGAACAGAAGGTTCAAAAGAACAGCATTTCTCTGAAACAGAAAGCTTTCAAAGAATCTTAAAAAAGGTTTACACAACTGTTTTCAACATTGATCATAATCAGAAATGTTTCTTGAGCAGCAAATCCTCTATGAGAATGATTTCTGAAGGATCATGTGACTCTGAAGACTGGAGTAATGATGCTGGAAATTCAGCTTTGAATCACAGGAATAAATTACAAGTTACCTGATATTCTCCTGGATAACAGCTGTTTTAAATTGCAATATTATTTCACAAATAAATAGTTTTTCCTGTATTTTATTTTGATCAAATAATGCAGCCTGTGAGCAGAAGACTTATTTTAAAAGTCAAGAAATGTTGAAGGATTCTCTGCAAAACGTTAAATAGAGCTTTTATTTTGGCAGACATAATAGGAAGCACCATGCAGTGCTTCTTTTAGTTGGACAACAAATAGATTTATAAATGATTCTCAATATGTGAATTTGGGAAAGATATTTGACGCATGTTGCGTCTTCAAACGATCATTTTAAGCGACTCAAACATAGAAGAGCATTTACTGCAGAAACTGAAAGCTCTACTGTATTCCGTCCAAAAAATACGCAGCACGTCAGATAAGATATTGCCCACCAAAGTTAAACCAGATCACATTCTCAAATCCATCCATTCATAAAAAGGTTACCAGGGCAACTGACGAGGTAAGCGCCATTTCATCGCTGATTTTTCCTACACTTCGCGCTTTTAATCGGGCGCATGTTTAGCTAAATGTGTGTACAGCGCTGTCGAGAACTTCAATCCGTGCATATATTAGCAAACCTGGCTATTCTGCAGTTGATTTAGTAAATTGTTTAAGGCCTAGCCAGCGATTTCCAATAATCATAAAAGTAACATGCAGCAACTATTCATTTCGCATGCTCTGGGGCCCATGGTGAGTTCCAGCTGCTTAGTTCGCTTATATACCTTGAATGCGTCATATCCATCTAACGACATCTTGATATGCCGTTAATGTTTCTTTATTCGTGTGCTCTTGAAGTGGAAGTGCACTAAAATATAATAAATAAAAGTAACAAAATCATATGTTACTTTCATGTCGAAAGTGACTGAATTGAGTTGCCACTACTCATTCAGATTAGATAAGGCAAATATACATTTAAAAGTTGACCTTGTCTTAATGAATGTGTGTAATGTCACGTAAACTTATATTCAGCAGCCTTTCATTCTTTGGCAAATGATTGATGCATGTTTTTATTATGCCTGTTGAAAGAGCTGTAGAAAAGTTTTTTGAACAGAAAAAACTAATAAAATTGAAAACTGTTTCAAAGTTCTTATAAGGGGTTTAAAATTTATTCTTGATGACTCAAAAAATTAGTAAATACAATTATTTTTACTTTTTTACATATCACTCAAATGTAAGTATTTCACTCAAATGTCTTAAAATAAATTGCATTGGGAAATTGCTATGTGCATTTACATTTATATTTATGCATTTAAGTATGACACTTCTTATCCAAAAGCAACTGGTGCTCTACACTCATTTTAAATATTTGTCATTCTGATAATACTAAATAATCTTATAAAGATAATGTTCGTAAATTTTGCTCTTTTTTACAAATGCTGTTCATTCATAAGGTTCATAAGAATTAATTGATAAAAAAAAACATTTTGAAGTATGCACTTTGATTTCAATATAAAAGAAAAAGTTTTTGCTACCCATTGTTTGTGAATCATGTAACATTTCATACAAAATGTTTTTAAATGACAAAAACATAAGGCACTGATGCATTAATAGCAACATAAGAAACTCCCAGTAGCTCCAGGAACTGTCACGTGATTTGATGAAGAGGCAGTGGGTGTGGTCTGTGAGTCACATGGCCCTGCCCTCTTTATTTGACTCCTCCCCCACATCATCATAGTCTGTTTTAAAAACAAAAAGCACATTCATATTTTCATTGTTATAAAAGCATCAAGATTTAGTTTAAATGAGCAACATAACAAAATATAGAGCTATATAAATGTCACAATAATCCTACCCAACAGGTTTCTCTGATCTTCACTGCTGTTCTTCACATCATCATACTCCTCCTTGATCTTCCTCTGACACCACGTGTGTGAAATAAAACCTCACATTATAATCTGTGAATCAGCTCATTGTCACTGATGATGTCATTGATCTCTTTCCCCTCACTGGCTGTCTGGGACTGTTTAGATTTACTCCTGATAAAGTCCTGATGATTCATTAAAGCGGTTGATAATAAAATGCAGTTGTGTGCGACTCACCTTTACCTGTTACAAAAGTTCTGTCCATTAATGATGACATCATCATAATGCTCGGGTGTGTCCACTACATATACATGAAGATATGAACAGAACAAAATGTTACATCATCATTTCAGTGCTGCATTATATTAAAGCATAAAAGCAGTATTATGTTCAACATAAAATAAAAAACAAGTAGAAATGTAAAAACACCTTTTATAATATTAGAGTTTTGTCCTTCGTCGTCGAGCATCATCATAGCTCTCAGAGTGTGTCTTCTGCAAATTAGACATGAGACACTCATATACAAAATATAATGCATATTTTTATATATACTGAGATTTGATATTTGAAATATTTCACCTCCTATTATAGAATAAAGCGACACCTGTCTCCGCGATCTGGTTTCAGTCCATCAGTGATGACATCATCCATGAAATATCCAGTGTGATTTCCTTCATCATCTCATCTGCATCCCAGCACGTGTTAGCATATATTTTAGGTATTTTTAATATTTTTGGCAAATAAATGTAAACTATACTGTTGCAGTTTCTGGAGACCATACAGCTTTTTTGTCTGTCTGGTCATGAAGATCTTGATCAGTTAACTGACCTTTCAGGCCACTGCCATTGGTAACATCATCATAATATGCAGTCTGAACTCTTTTCTAATGAGATAAAAAAAAATATATATATATTGTTAATAAATTAGTGTATTGCATATTTCATTTAGTGGTAAAATGTGTGAATTAATTTCTTTAGGATTTGTAAATCAAATGATTTATTTTAGGTATTATTTTGAATATATTTCAGTTCTCTAACCTGAGAGCAGCTCATCAGCATCTTCATACCCAGAATGCAGTTCCTTCAGAGACGACGCCCTGATAAAGGAGAGCAGAAATAGTCAGAAACATGTCTATCTTTACAAACAGAATTAATCCTCATTTCCTGTGGATCATAAAGCATTGTGTTACTGACAACACAACATGAATATTAATTACTTCATTTAAAAAGCATTAGAGGCAGAAATCTCATGTTTTAGGCCTATTAGCAAACACACATATATCCTCACATGAACCTCCTCACTGCCTTCCAGAAATACACACAGGAAGAGACAAACACACACACACACACACACACACACACACACCTGCACCTACTGTGGCCACACATACAAACATATGAACTCCCTTATTACCCTCTAAATATACACATAGGAAGAGACACTCACTGACACAGTACACACACACACACACACACACACACACACACACACACACACACACACACACACACACACACACACACACACACACACACACACACACAGTCATATAAAACATGCACCTGCAGCTCTGTGGTTTTCTGCAGGAATTCTCTGGTTTGGAAGCAGGAGGTTTAACAGGACTAATAATAGATGAACATCAAGTGTCTGACAGACTCTCTTATTAATTTATCATATTAAATAATATTCATGTCTCATGTCTCACCCTCTGAGTGAAGTGATTGTGTCTGTGATGAATCTCTCATAAACGGCCTCAGTCATGCCGTCCCAGTCTCCTCTTAGAGAGAGCTGTGGAGTGTAGACAGACAAACCTGCTGTCAGTTCACAACACATGACT
>JAGHMJ010001315.1:0-11724 GCA_018749465.1 Paracanthobrama guichenoti
AAAATAACATGCTTATTTTGTAAAAAAAATCTAAAGAAAAAAAAAAGAAAAAGCATACTCTGCAAGGGTTATGAAACTTATGAGCAGAGCTGTAGCTAGGATGCTTTTGCAGACTGTCAGAGTCTGAGAATCACCCATTGCTGTTTATATGAATTGCCTGTTACAGTTTACATTAATGTTTAAATGAAATAGATGACATTAAAATTCAAAGTAAACCCATTTAAAATGTAACTAATGAAATACAGTTACTCAAATTTCGTATTTTAACCAAGTTACATGTATTTCATTACTCCCGAACCCTGGGTGTGGGGTAGGGTTAGGGGTTAGTTTCTGTTGTACCTGAAGCTTTCCCAGTCTCCCCTTACCAACCCTCATGACGTTTCAAACCTGTATAACTTCATGTCTTCTGTACAACACAAAATTTGAGATTCTGAAGACTGCTCTTCACTGTTTTCCATGCAATTACAATGAATGGCGACTATGAAAAAGCCACTTATATGTTATAAATGGCTCATACATGCACTATATTCCACATCATCTGAAGCCATATTATTGCTCTGTTTGAGAAACCAAAGTGTAATGTTTTATTCACTTTTATAGTTCACTCTTATGGATCAGTCAGCGTGTTGAGAACCGGGCCAGATGCGTTTCAATTTCCATGTAGCAGCGGTGAACTTTAACATAATACATGCAAGGATTATTTACATGAAGCAGCTCCACCCTTGTAAAAGGCTAAGCTCCGCCCACCTGGGTTACTGTTGCTCACTCAGACAAGCTTTATTGAATGTCCTAAATGAATTGGAGACTTCCATGAACAGTGCGATTTACAGTGAAATGCACTCATAATTTGAGCAACATTTGGCTGGAATGTTTTCTCAAAACATTTATCTGCCGATATCTGTAAATCAGAATCGAGGCAAATTAGCATTATAGTTATTTGAAATATTTTAATTGTTTTTTTTTTGTTGTTTTTTTCTGTATTTGCAATCAAATAAATGCAGTCTTGGTGACCATAAAAACATTTTAAAAATATTACCAGCCCCAAACTTTTAAACAATTTTGTATAGTAGAAAAAGAGCAAAAGCTTGTATGATAATATGCCAAAGTTGCTCAAGTAGGATTAGTTTAGGGTCAAATGTTTATAACGTCCATAAGTTCATCCACCTAAAAAAGCATTACCTCAAACATATGATAAACATATAATGCTTTTGACTTAATAGCTCCAAGATATGGAAGCCTGTTTCCGCCACTAAATAAAAAAGTAAAAAGAGTAATTGCGTAAAGTAAAAAGACTTTTTTCCTCACAATTGCGAGTTATAAAGTCAGAATTCTGAGATATAAACTCGCCAATTGCATGATATAAAGTCACAATTCAGATTTTTTTTTTTCTCAGTCAGAATTCTGACTTTATAACTCGCAATTGTAAGAAAAGTCAGAATTGTGACTTTGTATCACACAATTGCGAGTTTATATCTCAGAATTGTGACTTTATATCACGCAGTTGTGAGAAAAAAAAGTCAGAATTCTGAGATAAAAAGTCGCAATTACTCTTTTTATTTTTTTATTTAGTGGCGGAAACGGGCTTCCATACCAAGACAAACAGTTCTGAATAATTATTTAATATTTCATCATTTAAAAGTGCTTTCACAACAGGACGAACTAGACTTTCAGCATTTAATCCCTCCCAAAACTGGCCCCGTTTTGCTCCAATGCACTCTATTACTGTAATCATTTGATGAACCAAAACTATTTTCTGTGGTAACGGACATTATTCCACAAATGGCGTTGAGAAATCTTAGCTTGTATTGAATCCAGTACATTTCTTATAATGGTGTACATGATCATATCTCAATCCTACGTGCATCACACTGAATGTTTACAGCCTCATCCATGATGGTTTATTTTACATTGGCCCACAGGGGGTTGTGGTTTGCTAGCATGGAAAGACAGTAATCGCCCCACCGCCCACACAGCCTGCACTGTACTTGCACCGTGCCGTGACCAAACTGAAGCCAAGCAGCTTCCCGGTGCTGTAAAACGCTCTGGTTCAGTCCAAACCTGACTCATGGCGCATAGTTCTTTTCTCTCTGCCTGTGCTACTGACAGTGAGGAGTTTTATACATGTGGTGTGACCGTACTTCAGAACAATGAAATCATTGTCTCACTGGAGATTTTATAGATCATGTAACCAGGTGTCATGTTAAGTATAACATCTAATATTTGTAATGTTAGAACAGACATTTGGCACATGTTCATCTGAAGGGCTTTGAAGCGGTCTTTTTTTTTTTTTGCTTAAGGGCTTAACAGCTTGTGTGGAATGGCATCAAGGTTTAGCTGGTTAGCTTCAGCAGCTAGCCAATGTTGATATACCATAACTACACCATTATGTGGGCAAAAAGCATCTTTCTCTCTTCATAGCCATTGTATAATACAATTATATGGTTAGTTGTGTTTTATTTGTATTTAACATCATTCTTTCCTGCTGTCACAACCCACAAGTTGAGAACCTCTACTCTAAATCAGGTGAACACTAGGGGGTCTGAAATTGAAAATAAGATAAAACAAGCATTTTATGGCTCGTTTCCACTTAGCTGTACAGTACAGTACGATTCGGGACAGTAAACCCTGATCCGGCTTGCGTTTCCACAGCCAACAGTACACTTATGGTAGGCGCAGTGTAGCAATCAACGTCGTTCTCGCGCGAAGAAAGCAACACAGTAAACATGGAGGACATACAGCAGATCTTGTTCTTGCTTCTCGGCATGTGGCTGTTTGTCACAAGACCAAAAAAAAACATTGTGTTGCAATGGTATTGTGTTTCAACTGTATATTAAAAAAATGGCACCTCTGGTGTTGTCATTCCCCTTGTAGCACGCGGAAGTGACAATTCTCTGTCAACCAATCAATGTTCTGCAGTGAGTCTAGCTCCACCCTTTAAGTACTGGACTACCGTGCTAGGTACCCCAACAGAAGGGTCCCAAAAAAGTGATACGGTACAGTTCGGTACTTTGGTACCATTCACAACTTCTGACAATCGAAACGTAAATAATTGCCGTAAATATCATGTAAATGAATACAATATTTAAACGCCATGGGCATTTTTATGTTGAACATACATTTTTCCAGTTATGCCAAACTCTAAAATATTTTATCAGGTAGAAATTGTGAGTAAATATTTCTGAAAATCTGTATCAAGTATAAAAAAAAAAAAGTGGGAACCTTGAAAGAACATTCAGCTCTTAAATGAAAAATGAACATTTGCTGTTAATTTACTTACCCTCCGGCCATCCAAGATGTATGTCTTTTTTTCTTAAGTAGAACAATATAGAAGTTTTTCAGCTGAAACCGTGGTCCTCTGTGATTCATAAAATGCAAGTCAATGGATGCCGTCACTTTAACTCTTTTCCAGAATTTCCGTTATTTGTGAGAAAACGCTTCCCTACCAAACACAGAATTTTCCGTGTTTTCACTGTTAGACGCTAGGGGGCACTATTACACATCTTCTGAATGAGTTCAGAATCTCCTGATCAAAACACAGGTGAAGAAGACGCAGAAACGAGTGATTCATATGTTAGCAGATACATATGAAAAATAATGCGATCATCAGCATTAAACATAACAACATAAATCAAAACTGACTAATGTTACTGAATGAGATGTCGACCCAGATAGGACTGTGCAAACATTAGGGGTGTTGATGGACTGAAATTTAATTTTCTCAGCTTTTTGCTCAAAATTTTGAAACTTACCCATATTCAAATGTTGATAAAAAAGGAATGCATGAAGCTAGCTTCTGCTATGGACGAGTTCTTCAAACAGCCAGTAGTCGTGAGTCCATGTTTGTCAAATATATCGAGGTGTACAGCATTCATGAATCTCAGAATGCTTAAGTTTTTTTGTTTAAAAGCAGAGGGTCTGCTCTTTCTTTTGATATGTTGCATGTTCAGATATTCATACAACAAAATATTCTGGGGGCCATTACAATTTTGTGAAAATGATCAAAAACGCTGGAGCTGGCTGGCAACTTTTTTTTTAAAAACGCTGCGGGGAAAGCGTTAAGTCAAAAATGCATTGAGGTCTTATGAAGCGAAATAATCGGTCTGTGAAAGAAACTGAACATTATTTACAACATTACCTGTAATCCACAGCCTCTGCAAACTTTTGTTGCATAATGTGGGGGAACAAACACACACATGAGCTGACGCTGTCTGTTTATTACAGAGAGGGAAGATGTGTGTTTTATATCGTTCATTAAAATGGCACTTACCTTTGTTTATCCCGATTTAAAAATAAAAAATTACATACATTTTATTGTAAATTACCAATTTACAGTCTTATTCGAAGCATTCTTCAAAAGTTATTGTAGGGTTTTCGTTGATATTTACACAAAATATGTAAGCATTAAATATATATTTAATGTATGTTAAATATCCTTATGCTTGTGGGATCTATTTCTGTCAGAACCAGCATTAACTTATTGAGCAATCTGAGCTACACTAGCTCGTCCGTTTGATCGGACTGTGTGGTCCGATCAAACAGACGAGCTACTGTAGCTCAAATTGCTCAAGAAGTTAATGCTGGTTCTGACAGAAAGTTGTCAGAATACACAGTTCATCGCAGTTTGTTGCGTATGAGGATGCACAGCCGCAGACCAATCAGGGTGCTCATGCTGACCCCTGTCCACCGCCAAAAGTGCCAACAGTGGGCATGTGAGAATCAGAACTGGACCACGGCGCAATGGAAGAAGTTTGCCTGGTTTGATGAATCACATTTCTTTTACATCACATGGATGGCCGGGTGTGTGTGCGTCGCTTACCTGAGGAACACATGGCAACAGGATACACTATGGGAAGAAGGCAAGCCGGCGGAGGCAGTGTGATACCTTGGGCAATGTTCTGCTAAGAAACCTTGGGTCCTGCCATCCATGTGGATGCTACTTTGACAAGTACCACCTACCTAAGCATTGTTGCAGACCATGTACACCCTTTTCAAGCATCTGTGATCCATAGAGGCCCCACCTCACAACTTACAGGATTTAAAGGATATGCTGCTAACATCTTGGTACCAGATACCACAGCATACCTTCAGGGGTCTAGTGGAGCAAAGAGGGACCAACACAATATTAGGAAGGTGGTCATAATGTTATGCATGATCGGTGTACATACAAACACATCTCGTTCACATTCCTCAGTTCATTGTGAAAAAAACATAGGCACAACCAATGATTTCAGTAGTCCTTGATTCCATTCCATTTCTTTTTTTCTTTTTTCTTTTATTTCTTTTTTTTTTTTTTTTTAAATCATCAGGGGAAAAATATCCACTGCAGACCCTCCACACTTTAAATAACCTCATGGGTGTGTTGACATCCATCCGAAGAGCAAGCAACCATAACTTTAGTCGATCTGGCTCAAACGTTGGAATCATTATGCGTCAAAGCTTGTGCTCCAAAATGTTGTGAATGCTCTCCGGACCATTTGCAGAGGCTGTGGATTACAGGTAAAAATGTAAGTAATGTCTTCTTGCAGACCAATCAAGGCCTCAATGTATCGTCAGGAGCCACGGGTATTAATTTAGTTTTGTCTGCATGTTTGTTTTTTTTACTCATAAAGTGATGGCATCCATTGACTTTACCTTTAATGTTCTACTGAAGAAAAAAAGACACCTACATCTTGGATGGCCTGAGGGTGAGTAAATTAACAACAAATTTAAATTTTTGGTGAACTAGCCCTTTAAAACTTCTGGTATTCTGAAAGTTAATGTATAGAATCCATAATGTATAGTGTCCATAAATTAAAATTATTTAAAAAAAATAACATGGCAGCAGATGAACCAGTGGAAACTTATAGAATGGTGCAGATATGACATCACTTTGTAGGCCAACTGGCAGTTAGCATCGCACTGGTTCCCTCAACAAAAACCCAATATGACTTTCCACAGGCTTTTGAATTGTTGCAAAAAAGCTCAAGCTCTGTGATCAATAAAAGTGTATGATAGTTACACATTTTGTCCATCAAGATCATTTTCACAGATGAACACTTATGAATTCTGAAGCCTAAATGCAGTCGCCAGAAGTAAAAATCTAAAGGCAGGCTGTAAATGGACTACACCATGGTCGCTCAACTTCAACATTACCAACACTAAACTTCTGACAACTCTTTCAGTTATCTAAAAAAACATTTTCCCAGAACGTTTGAGTTATGTCAAGTTCACACTGCCTGATTTTAGCCACGATTTTGATTTGCCAACAGGTTTGCGAAATCGCTGACAAATGGCCCGAAATCAGAGGCAAATCGGTGCTCATTTACGCGAGTATCAATCACCCAGTGTGAATGATCAAAGAGAATCGCCTACGCCCATGAGATATTTGGCATGCTAAATATCTGGTTCTGTCGGCGATTCAAAATCCTGCTATGTGAAATGTGTTCTGACCATAGACAGTAAAAGAAATGGACACAGCGACCCCATAGATTTCAACGGAGAAAAGTGAAGTCAATTAGAAGCACTCACTTCCTGATGGCTGAGCGTAATGCGTAAAGGGCGATAGTGTAAGATACAAGGTAATGGAGCCTTTTATACATTGTTGTGTTTCTTTAGAAATAAACAATGGACAAATGGAGTCTTTAAACGCCTCTGATGTCAAGTTATTCACTGTCAAAGTGACGCCAAAATGAATGGGAGTCAATGGAATGCTAACAGCAGGTGATGGCTTGGTTAGCAATGGCTGCCCCTATGGAAGGTATGCTTTCCGGGTGCTGGATTACCCCCTTGGTTCTGAATGAAAATAATATCGGCGATGATCTACAGCCAATGAGAGAGTGAGATGCAGGGTAGCGGGAGGTTCAGGGAGGAGTTATAGACCAGAATATCAGTATTTTAATAGATATATTTATAATTTATATCAAACAGAAACAAAGCACAAACATTTGCTTGTCCGGCTGCAACAGCAGCACATTGCAAAATGATTTATTTACCTCCAACTCTCTTTGCAGAACACTCAATCCTTGCTCCTATGTCTCCCCAACCATTTCCTCCTCCATAATTTTTTTTTTTTCTCTTTCTCCTCGTGTGCACAGACAGTTTGGATCGCAAGCTTTCTGCAGTCTATGCATGTGTCTTAATCAGCTCCCTAGTTCAGTAGTCAGGGCACTGATCAGGACATAAGTCACTGGGTTGACTCCCTGATCAGTGCCCTGACTACTGAACTAAGGAGCTGATTGAGACACACCGTATATTTTTAATAACAATTCCAATCTCGCGTGAGAACTCCAGTCTGACCCACGTGTGATCGATCTCGCGTTGTTTCCTCATCACTTCTCGCGTGTTTGGTTGTTAAATGTAGTTTGAGGATGGGACAGAGTTGTCGGCGATTCTTCCTCTTGTACAGTCATGCGGTGTGTCGCCGATCCATCGTGCAGTGTGAATACAGCAGCAACTAAATGCTACCCCAGATAGTCATGTAGTGTGAAAAGAGTAGTGACCCGACGAGTTTGAAAATCGTGCAGTCTGAACTCGGCGTTATGAGTATAATGAGGTTGTAAAAGCAGACTGAGGTTACCTTTTCGGCGTGGTGGCATTTAATGTCCCCGACAGCCTCTGTAGTCCCATTTAGCCACTTGTTAGCAACCACCTTTTTCAAAACGCGTAACAGCTTAAAAATGAAGAGTGGATTAATACTGATGTATTTTATGTCGTAGAATAAAACGAGAAAGTGTCTTGAGCTTGTGTTCACCACAGACTTATTTCAGCCATTTAAACAAAATCCCATAAAAAAAAAAACCCATTGACTTCGGGACGATGGAACTGGAAGTGCTAAAATGCTAACTTGTTTTCACGTTTTTGGCCTACAAAGTGATGTCACACCTGCACCACTCCATTAGCCTACATGGTAGGCTATACAAATTGGTGTGTACAATGAGAGGGCTTATGAGAACCACTGCTCCAAACCATTTACAGAATTTTGTTCAACTCAAAATAACATTAAAAACGTGTTTAACTCCAAACTGGAATTTGATTTTTAAATCAGGAATCAGAGGGGTTTCTATGGAGTGAACTTGAGCGGCCTTCATTCTTCTGCTATGGACGAGTTCTTCAAACAGCCAATAGTCGTGAGTCCATGTTTGTCAAATATATCGAGGTGTACAGGGTTCATGAATCTCAGAATGCTTCGTAATGTCATTTTGTGCGTTTCAGGACACATTTGATATGCAGATTCTCATGGCCAGGTCTGTGAAATACACAATCAACTTTCTGGAGGCAAAAGAGGAAGATTTACATCGGTAAAATTGCAAGCAGCTATTAAAGCACACCAGTTACATGTCACCTTTTTTTAAAAATCAGTGTAAATTTATTTGGCTTATTTTAGGGCAATGTGCCAATAAGTGCAACCTTTCATGATATATAAAAGTATGCAATACACCACAAGTTTTCTAACAAATTTTTTCTGGAGAGTGATGGTTGATTACAACATGATCGGCGTGATTGTCTCACTAAACTGGTCTTGAATGCTCAGGGAATTATGGCAATGTAAAAGTTAATACAAGTATACAGCCTTGACATTTGGTATCTTTACCATCAAATTTAAATGTATGCTTTACTGGAGAACAGTTATGTGGCTTGGTTTAGCGACAATCTGTTAAAAACTTGAAGGATGCATTTGAAAAAGTATGTTTCAGAAAATTTTATGAAAACCTAGAGCATTGTCTCAATATTCAGAGTGTATGTAATTTACAGGTTGGAAATTCCATTTGTCTTCAAACTGCTGCAGTCAGGGCTAATTCATGGACTTGCGTTCTGGTTTGATGTGGCCTTTGTTGGTTCAAGGTGAGACTCTAAAATATGAGAGGAAAAGTTTCTGAGGGCGACATGCTTGAAATGATTAATAATTGTGTTATGTCCTTTTGTACAGGATGACAGTATGGCTGTCCACTGCTCCTAATGAACCTTTGACTCACTGGTATCAGGTGCGCTGTCTTCTGCAGACACCCCTCTTTGGCAAAATGGGACAGACATTATCTGGACAAGTTCAACTAATAGCCAACAGAAGGTATGACTAACTTTGTTTTATGACGAGGGGGCCATGGGAAGAGGGGCACATAACATTTCTGGGTTTGGAACATGGAAGCAAAATATAATAGGATAGAACAGATTTGGGGATTGGGAATTGTATAGGGGGAAAAAGTAAAATCACAAATGTTTTATATTTCAGCATCTTCAAAGTATTTGTTTACAAACTAATTTGATATATTAATGCCTAAACCTTTAGGGCCCTATTTTAACAATCTAAGCACATAATATAAAGCGCAAGGTGCAAGTGCACTTAGTGTCCGAATCGAGTTTAACAACGGAAAAAATGGTCTGCGCGCATGGTCTAAAAGGGTTGTCCCTAGTCTCTTAATGAGTATTGGGAGTAGTTTGGGCGTAACGTGCAATAAAATAATCCCTTTAAAAGCTAGTTGTGCTTGCACCATGGCAGAATTTGCAAGCGGAAAGACTAAACGCTTCTCCAGAGAGGAATCCTTTTATTTTTTATATTTAAAATTGTTTGTGTGCTGCTGCGTATCCCTGTGTGTGTAATAAGCAGAGTGTACGTGTGTTGTGGACCTGCCTATAGACGCACATTACTAACGCGCCCTTTAAATAACACAAAAAAATACTGCGCTATTGACTTTAGGCCAGGTTTCAGTTGGTCAGTGACATTTCAGTTGCCTCAAAATAGCAACGCGCCAACATTGCGCCTGAACACACCTCGTTTTCAGACCAGCAAATGCGTTTGCTATTCCAGCATGCAGCAAACAACATGGCACAGGACGTGAAATGATAACTGCATCGGGCTGAAACTAGCAAAAAACACTTGTGTCACGATAGTATTTAGATATTAGTATGACTCGATTTAGTATGATAGGTCCCTTAGAGTCAGGGGTGTCCACAACTTGACTATAGAGATTGTTGGTATATAAGCTTGCAACAACATTTTTTTCTAACTGCAAATGTCTTCTTTTATAGACAAAGCTATGACATTCACATCACTGCTGTGGTTGATCAGTCTGGATTTAAATCTGGAAACACGCTGGATTTGAAAAATCCTTTTTTCCGGTAAGTGAAATTGGCATAAGAATAGTTAAGTCTTAGTCTTAGAAAATTTGGAAAACCAAGAAATAAAAGTCAATGGAGCAAATCAACTCCTCACCAAACATTTGCAGTCCAGTTGGTAAACCAAGTTGTGCAGCAATTTTAAATAAATAATAAATAAATAAATCGTAGCAGTGAAGGTAATCCAAAAACTAAATCTGGCTCCAAATGAAATTGCACAGAAAACGTCTTGGTTACTTATGTAACCCTTGTTCCCTGCGTAGAGAGCGAGACATTGCGTCAGTAGCTGATGCTGTGGGGAACACCTCAGGTGTATCGATTGTCTGAAGCACATGTACAACCACGGCAAGTGCCCTGTGCGTGCCACATCACTGGCACTATATATCACTAGCACACTGCATATTTTTCTGAAGGTAATCGCAGCAGGCATGGCAGAGTATGGCAGCTCTACGCAGCATCTTGTTCCCTACTCAGGAAACCAGGGTTGCTTACGTAACTGGGACATTCCCCTTCATAGGTTCACTCGACACTGCTTCACTGGCGGACACTATAGGGAAACAATACCAACTGCACCATAGTAGTGATGGAAAACCGAGGCTTTCTGAAGCGTTTCAGGCTTTCATCAAATTGTGCCGAAAATTGGTTTATTACTCAAAGCTTTTCAACACGGTGCACACTAACGACATCTTGTGGTCAAAAGGTGGAAAAGCTTCCCAGACGACCCAGCCATTATTTGATTGTTTCATATAATAACTCAGTTTGTGCTTCAAAACCATACAAGGCAATAAAAGTATTTTGTCTATTCAAGTGTCTTTGAACTTACACAATACGAATAAATCTGAGTCTGAGAATAACATTTATGAAAACATTAATAAATATCTTGAGAAGAAAGCCAAATAGGAGCAAAGTGTTCTCATCCTGAAATTCTCAGTGTGCCCAACTCCGAGACACTTGACACATAAATGATGCAAACAAAGCAAACTGCTAAATTCTAAGAACTTAAATAGAACAGGACTTACATTGTATAGAGTAACCTGTTCCTCAAAATGGGTCAAAGCTCATTGCTTCTGCTTACACACCTGTCACTGCTGCTCACTCTCTCACTAATACATGGCACTTCTTCATGGAACTGCTCTGAGGGGTACGATGAAAATTGCACTTAATAGCAAACAGTTACAGGTTGCTTGTGTTTGCTTTAATTTTGCATTACCTTGTGTGGTGTGGATGTGCGTATCTTATAGTTTATGTTAATGTTACTAGGTCTATACCTTTACAATATACCAGGTCTGTAGTAAAGTTCACTGGATTTATGTTCCTAGAAGAACGTACAGTCTTCAAAATTGATCTGAATTTTAGTCATTTAAGTCTAGATTGCTATTACAAATTTGCACTGATAAAAATGAGGTTGCATAAACAGCATTACATTGACAGAAATTGAGATTTTATTGATTTCTATAGGGCTTTTCACACTTGAAATTGTTAACCCTGGGTCATTCTTACCTCCGGGGAAATGGAATCATGGGTTATCTTTATTCCTGTTTCACACTAGGGCTGGGCGATGTCAAAAAAAAAAAAAATTGTATATCTCGATATTGTCAATTTTTACGATATTCGATATATATGCAATTGCTTTTA